>PVKY010002637.1:0-24704 GCA_004027775.1 Bradypus variegatus | reverse complement strand
ATGAGACCAAACTGGAGCACACAGGGCCCTAATCCAACATGGCTCACTTCCTTATAAGAAGGGGACACAGGGAGACAGACAGAGGAGAGAAGACCACATGACAACTGAGGCAGAGAACACCAAGACTGCTGGAAGCCACCATCAGGAGCCAGGAGGGAGGCATGGAACAGGTCCTCCCTGACAGACATCAGGGGCAGCATTGGCTTTGGACCTCTAGCCTCCAGAACAGTGAGCTAATCAATTCTGGTTAAGACCCCAGGTTGTGGTACTTTGTTGGAACAGCTGTAGGAAACCTAATCGAGTCCTCATTGGCTGGCATAGGGTAGCTTCCTTGAGAGAAGAACAGAGTCCCAGTCGAGACTCAAAGTCCTGGTGCTCAACTCACTGGCCCTGGGGGAACTCAAAATCCACAGTGAGATACCACTACACACACACCAGAATGGCTAGAGCAAAACAACAGAAAATACCAAGTGCTGGCTCAAATACGGACAATCCAGAACTCTTACACTGCAGGAGGAATCTCGATTGGTTCAGCCGCTTGGGATAACTGTTTGGCAATATCTACAAAAGTGGAACACACCCATAACCCATGTCTCAGCAATTTTGCTTTTCTCTAGAAACCCAACAGAAATGGATTTTGATGAGAAAGAAGCACCAGAATGTTCACAGAAACATTACTTAAAAATATGCCAAATCTGGAAACTACCCAAATGTTCATCAAAGTAGCTAGCCATGGACAGATCAATCATGGAATGGAAAATTAATATGCAAAGATGAAAATTAATAAACTACAGCCACTTGCAGCAGCAAGGATGAATCTTAGACACATAATGCTGAACAAAAGAAGCCAGGCACAAAAGAGGACATTATGTATGATGCCGCTGACAGGAAGTTTAAAAACTAATCTACACTATTAGATGTCAGAACAGTGGGTACCCTCAATGGGCAGTAGCAGCTGGAAGGGGAAATGAGGGGGTTTCTGGGATGCTGGTTATATGCTGTGAAAGCTGCACTTTTATGCATGGATGTTATATATAAAAGGTTAGAAAATTTTCCCATTCCTGTCCACTTGTTCACTCCTGTAGACCTTTCATTAAAAAGGACAAGGCTGTTCATGGAAAAGAAATCACCAATCATCTGTGAGTATGTGCAATATAACTAGTGTTTTTTCATCTCTAAAATGAGGAATATGAGAGAATTTCTAAGAAACCTTCCAGCTCTAGGTAGCATGGTGTTTTGATCCTATTCATAGTAAAACCTTATTAATCAGTAATAAGAAATCCTTCCAAATTAGTGAAAAGTGCAAAATATGGAACATTTGTTTAAAGAAAGGTAGTGTTACTGCTTTCAAGAACTAAGCCCATTACAAATTAAAATATAAATGTCGACTAAATTGAAGGTAATGAAAAAAATTGCAATATACATTAGGCTCACACTACTTAATACTGCTTGAATATTATGAAAATCCTGCGCCTTACCCATGTTAGATCCTTATTTCAACCATTTTAATCAAGAGGGATCAGGACTGTCAAATTACTGCATCTGCTGTATTACAAGTGACCAAATTAAAGTGCGGAGATGGGCTATAACTCCTGAGCCCCGGCCACTTTCCTTCCCAGCCCTGTCAAGCTAAAGTGTTCAGGTCCACACACCTGGGGAAAAAAATGAGCCTCGTCTGAGCCCAGTGCTGATTTTCTTCCTTTAGGACTGTCCATCGCATGGGGCTGTCTTCGAGCCCGGCCAACACACAGATTTCGTGGGAGAGTTAAGACACCCCTGGGAGCTCGGCAGCACCAGTGGTGGCGAGGATTCGTGCAGGCCATGAATTCTAGGCGCCATCATAAATAAAACCTCTGCTCAGTGGCTAATCTCCCAGGCGCCTGGCAAACACAACTACTGAGATTCCCTCACATCTCCGAGAGTTTCCACCCACAGGAAATTCCCTCCTCCACTGAGTGCAGAATCACTCCTTTGCCCACGACTCTCTTTGGGCCTCAGTATCTCCTTCTGTATAATAGGGAGAAATGCTCCATGACCCTTGCTCTGCTTTGCAATGGCAACAACAGAGATGATTCACTAGCACTTCTAAAGTATCTCTGAACTCCCCTACCTACAAGAGAGCATGGGGAGTGACAGCTCCAAGGAAATAATTTTCTGCAGGCCGTGCTGCAAAGGCCATATGGCAGCACGTGGCCAAGGAACTGGCATCTCATAGAAATCAACAAAAGACGAATGAGTAAACCCTGACTCTCAGCAAACCTAATCTGCCAATCCTCCACCTCCCACCCAAAGCAGGGAGAGTAAGCCATACTGCTAAGAGCCAAGTACTTGACTTGGGAGGAGTTAATTCTTGGGGTCCAACTCTTTTGCTAAGATCTAAATGCAACGAGGCCTCAGGCCTCAAAGACCTTCATTCAAGCAGGAAAAAGGGCAGCTGAGTTGGACCTCCCTTCCCCCAGCCCCATGGCTGTCGTGAACTTCCCCTCCTCCAGGTTCCACCACCTGTCTCTGGACCAAATACAGAACCAGAGAGGCATTTCCTGAGCTCGGCGAGCTCGCTGACCCTGGAGGTTAATCCTAACCCTCTGTGGCCAGGCCATGAGATGAGAACCTCTCCCTCCCAACCAAGGGAAGCACAGAATCCTAGACCTGCAGGGCTAAAGGGACCAGAGGAATCATTAAGTTTGAAGCTCGGAAATGTCAAGGGATTCTCCTGAGGTCGCAGGGCAGAAAGGAGAGCCCAGGATTCAAAGCTAGGGCCTCTGACCCTCTGTCTATTGCTTTTTTTACCATGCCCAAGAAGAGACCCACTTGCCATTGCAAAGGCCACCTTGACCCATTGGTGGTGGCGACCTGGAGCGCCATATTGAGAAGGGCTAGTAGGCTGATCCCAGGTGCAGAAGGGAGAATGCTGAGATCTGTATCCACCTTGAGTCAGGGGGACGGGTTGGCAGTTAAGCATCTGCCAACCCACCACTAGGCCACACTGATTCCCAGGACAAACACTGAATCTCCTCGATACAGAAACTTCTCGGTGCTGTTCTCTCATCCAGGCCAGGGACAAGTGCGAAGGCCAGAGAGAGTGGCTATCCCTGTGGGGAAGAGATGAAACTGAGTCAGAGAAGAACAAAGGAGGCCAGAGTGAATGGGCATGGAACCCAGAAAACTGTGCTTTTACTGCAAATCAACTACTATTTCTTAAATGCCCGCTCTTGGTTGATATGACAAACACATCTCAAAGGCCCACTGTGTAGAAGATACAGAGTGTCTTCCTGACGAAAGCTTCCCAGAGTGTCAACTTCCCTCATGGCTCTGCTGCTATACTCAGTCTTCCCTTTCTGCACCCAGACCCTGTGTCTGAAAATAGAGATCAAAATCTCTCCCCAGCTTGGTGTGAGAACTGAGTGTTCTCTAAGAAAGGACATAAAGCACCACCATCATTTCTGTCCTCCCCTTTTGTCTCATTTGGGACTTTGTACACAGTGAACCCTCAAACATGGGTGCCAGTCTTCCAAAAAAGGACCTTGACAGCTCAGCATTCTGGGTGGCCCCCCTGCTTCCCTCCAGCCCTCCCGCCCCACGGTCCCACCTCCCAGGTCAGGAACTGAGCCGGGGGAGTGATGGGCAGCTCCAAAGAGGAGCCAACAGAGAAGAGCTGCCTAACTAATCAGAGGAAGAAATCCAGACACTACATTAATGATAGCAGGTGAGTCTAATATCCACAGGCAGCAGCTCACACAGAGATTTTCTGTATTCTCCAATTCTTCCAGCTGGGAGTCAAGTATAATACCTTGGTAATACGGGAGCATTGACGCTAGCTATGCAGAGATATGTAAATTATACACAGTGGACAGGGAAGGCCACACAGTGCATCTGCCTCTGGTAGAGACATCCTTCTCCAGGAACTAAAACCCAGGGCAGACAGCATACAGCTGCAGGCCGAATGCTTACCTGCAATGCAGAGAGCTTACCTGCAGAGAGCCAGTGCCAAGCATCTGTGCCCTGGCCGCTGCAAGCAAGCAGGCTTTATTGAATGTCAAGTGTCTGGAAAAACTCCACGCTAGGTGTGGTGGAGTAAAGGGAGGAGAAATGGAGTAGAACGCAACGAGAAGGGCACAGCCCCTATCCCAGACACAGTTTTTCCATTCCGGGATTAAGACACACACACACAAATAATTTAGCACAGGGTAGGGTGTGGGAAATGGCCAAATGGGGGTTGAGACAAAACACAGAGAAAATGAGAAGAAGAGATCACCGTATTCAGCAGTGGCTTCATAAACCAGCTATTTCAACTCAACCTTGGATGGTTGGTAGGCTTTTGAAGGCAACCAGGGAGTGGTGGGGAATGAGCCGGAAGGAACGGCATGAGCTCAAGGTGGAAAAGCATTCATTCATTCACCAACTACTTATAGAGGCTATTGTGTGCCAGGCAGTTTCGAGGTTCTGGGCTACACCAGTGGGCAGCCCAAACAAGCATGGGAGGGGACCGCATTTGCTGGAACCAGGAAGCATGGAAGCAAAAGGAAATAAGCTGGAGAGGAGAGCTAGGCTCTCCTAGAGAAATTCACCAATACCAGCAAAACTCTTCCCTTTGCCAACTGTCAGCAGTAGAGGAAGGGGTAGGCCTGTGACCTCTGGGGTCCCCGCTGCCCTCCCCTGGTACACCACCCAGCAGGCTGCCCAGGGCCTCGACTCTACTCAACCCCCATGGAAGGGGACATGGTGTTTTAACCCTTGGAGGAGACCTGGGGAGGGAAGGGGTCCTGGAGCCTGGAGCCTATGTAAGTATCACTTGTCTCACAACTTCCCTTAAATCCACCCCACGGGGCCTATTAGGGCTGCTGAGAAAGTGCCAAAGGGAAAGAAAATGGCCTCCTCTGGCCTGGGAACAGGGTTGGGTTGAAGGACCCAGAAAGCTGGAAATGCCCTCACCCCCCACCCCCATCCCTGCAAATATTCATCACCATTGGTCCCAGCTGTCACTCTCCTCCCCTGCCCCATCAAGAGCTTGCAAGAGCCTTATCAACTGGACTGGGGGCCCTAGAATGCCCCAGTGTGGTTCCAGCAGGTCTCTGAGCCAGGATACCACACTACGATGGAAGCCCACACCCTCCCACTCTGACATTCACTGTCCCCAGAACCAATTATTTAGCATCCAGCTGCACAAAACACCATTCTGGGAGTTGTGAAGAGCAAGATAAGCAAACACAGAATGACACAATTTCAACACAAAGGACTGTCAAGCAGGGGCTGGGTTGCTACCTGTTGGTGCTGTGGGCAGAGAAAGGAGGGACAGCCGAGGGCAGCTCACCAGGCCCAGCCTACGCCAGATGCTCCCAGCGCCTCCTCCTCGAGGGTGGGCTGCTCCACGTGGCCAGCAAGATCCCATCCACTTTGACACCGCTGCCAGGACATCTGGGTGTCCACATGCCAAAAATGAAGTTGGATCCCAATCTCACACCATACACAAATAGGAACACAAATGAATCAAAAATCTAACTGTAAGACCTAAAACCATAAAACTCTTGGAAGAAAACATAGGAGTAAATCTTTTGAGTTGGATTTGGCAGTGGATTCTTAAATATGTCACCAAAAGCACAGGCAATTAAAAAATAATAAATTGGACTATATCAAAATTAAAACTTTTGTGCTGTAAGCAATACCACCCAGAAACTGCACAGACAACCTGCAGAATGGGAGAAACATTTTGCAAATCATAACCTGACAGGGGGCCTCTATCCAAAACATATAAAGAAGCCTTATAGTTCAACAATAAAAAAGACAAATAACTCAATTATGAGTGGGCAAAGGATTTGAATAGTGGTATCTCCAAAGAAATTCTACAAGTGACCAATAAGAATATGAACAGATGCCCAACATCATCCATCATCAGGGAAATGCAAATCAAAACCACAGTGAGACATCACTTCATCCCTATTAGGATAATTAGAATCAAAAAGACAAAAATACTTGCTGGCAAGGATGTGGAGAAATTGGAACCTCATTCATTGCTGGGAAGAATGTAAAATAGTGCAGCCACTCTGGAAAACACTCTGGCAGGTCCTCAAAATATTAAATATATAGAGTTGTCAGATATCTGGCAATTCCACCCCTAGGTAGAATATAATATACATAGAAATATACATATAAAACGTATATCCACATGAAAACATGTACATGAATGTTCATAACAGCATTATTCATAATAGCCAAAAGGTAGAAACAACCCAAACATCCACCAACTGATAAATGAATAAACAAAATGTGGTACATACATGCAATGGAATATTATTCAACTATAAAAAGGGAACAAAGTACCGATACAGGCTACCACATGGATGAACCTGGAAAACATTATGCTAAGTGTAAGAGGCTAAGTATAAGACCATACTGTATGATTCTATTTATATGAGAAGTCCAGAATCGGTAAGTCCATAGAGAGAGATAACATAGGTTATCATGATAACATAGGTTGCAGGGGCCGGGGGAGTTTAGGGGAAATGGGACTTGACTGCTAACAGGTATGTGGTTTCTTCTGAGGTGACAAAAATGTTCAAAAACTAAATTGTGGTGTTAGTTGTACAACTCTTTGAATATACTAAAACCTCTAAGTTGTATACTTTAAATGGCTGAATTTTATGGAATGTGGATTATATCTCAATAAAACTTTTTTAAAGCCCTATCCAAAAATCCTAGAAATCAGCTAGTCCAATTCCTTGCTTTACAGATGGGAGAGTAAAGCCCAAAAAAGGGGAGCTACTTGCCCAGAATCCCAGATGGTTAGAAGCAGAGCTGGGACTAGAACTCCTGACTCCCAGTCCAGTGCTCTTTCCACTACAACATTCTGCCACCTCACCCTCATATCACAAATTGAAACAGACAATGATGAGAAAACGAAGAGAACTTAAAGCTTAAAAATAAAAATGTTTAAGAACTTAGATCATGTGCAATTAAAGAGTAAACAAGCTCCATCGCTTGTGGGAAGAGACAGGCAGGCAGCAAAGCTCAGAGGAGGCC
This sequence comes from Bradypus variegatus, assembly GCA_004027775.1. Taxonomy (NCBI): domain Eukaryota; kingdom Metazoa; phylum Chordata; class Mammalia; order Pilosa; family Bradypodidae; genus Bradypus; species Bradypus variegatus. The sequence continues at coordinate 17,687 of PVKY010002637.1, read as the reverse complement.
CTGGAGGAGGCCGGCACACTGAGAAGCAGAGGGGCAAAGAACGAATCCAACTTCAATTCCGTATCTGTTATGTGCCAAGCAATGTAGGAGCATGTTCCTGAATAAGATGTGGTTTGCAGAAGAGTTGGCACTTCAGCTAATCCTTGAAGAATGGGCTTAATTCCACCGGGGTGAATGCTTTCCAAGCAGGAGCCACGTGACCCAAGGCACAGAAGCAGGTAATTTCCAGGCCTGTTCAGAAAATAGCAAGTTGGCCAGTGCAGCAGAAGCATATGCTTTATGCAAGGAACCATATGGGGACAACAAAGCAAAGGTAGACTGAGGTCAGATTCTGGAAAGCCTGGTATGCTACGCTTAGAAGTGTGGACTCCAAATAAGTAACAGGGATCCACTGAAGGTTAACAGAGCAGGAGCATGACTTGATCTAAGGTGTACTGGAAAAAAGTGATTCCACATAGATAGACTAGCAAATAGACTAGTAGAAAAGGAAGACCAGGTGGGTGAACACTTCAATAGTTTTTGTTTTATTTGAGGCATTCATAGACTAGGGGAGGGTGGTAACTGCTGCAGCCCATGTTGTGATCCAATGCTGACAGCCCCTCATCTTTTCCATTTCTTGGGTGTTTTTTGTTTTGTTCTTTTTTTTTTTTTGAGGAGATACAGGGAAGGATGGGGAAGGAGAGAGGACACAGTGAAGCTGCCCAGGAAACAAAAGCCCAGGTACATTGTTGCTCATCATTTTTATCAGGGTGTGCTGCTCCATCAGCACCCTATAATCATAGCTAATGCAGGGACACAGCCCAGAACTTACAAATCAGGCATAAATGCATCCTGCCTGCCTGTGACGTGCCAGCTGGACATAGAGTCTACCGAGCAGCCACCTGGCTGGGGTTGGGGAAGGGAGAGCCCAGATACTCAGAGAATGGAGCCAGGAGACTTGAGTTCAAGCCCCGGCTGTGTCACTTACCAGCTTTGTAATCTTGAGCAAGACACTTAACCTCTCCAGGTCTCAGTTTCTTAGGTGGCACTGCCAACAATAGCAGCTGCTATTAATTATGCAGGATCTACCGTGTGCCAAGGACTATTTTAGGACTATTTCAGCCCTTACAAAGAGCCCTAGGAGGTAAGTATTAATCTCCCCATTTTATGGATGGAGAAACTGGGCTTCAGAGGTCCAACAGGTTAGTCAAGTTCACAAAATTGCACTTGAACCCAGGTCTGTCCAGCTTCCAAAGCCACATTCAAAACTACGCTGCACTTCCTGAATCAGCAGAAATAATAAAACCTGCCCTCCCTCCCCCACCTGCCCACTAAGAGGCTCAGTGGGGAGAATTCACGCTCAGTACTGCAAGGGAAATGTGCTCATCGCATCGCAGATGCTCAGGCCCCCGACCAGCCCAGCCCATCCTCCAGCCCTGTCCACTGCTCCTGCACCATGCTGTAGGTCCCTGGTTGCATTCCACCCTCAGAAACCAATCCCAAGCCCCACCTTGATCCCAAACCTCAAGCACTGGTGCAGGCTGCTTTTCCTATGAGGAAGACAGTGCACGCCTCCGTCAGCCCGCTGCCTCCTAACCTCAGGCCCCACCTCCCGCCCCTCACTCTCCCTAACCCTACGGTGACGGTTACTCCAGAGGATACAGGGCCCACACCCAGAAGGCACCTACGCGTTCCTGGAATTCCCAGGCATGGCATGTCCTTTCCATACTTTTGCACCATCTCCCCTACCTCTCAGGCAGTCACCAGAAGTCAAAAGTACACCTCGACAAACACCGTGATGCTCCTGACACCAGCTGGGAAGGACATCGACCTGTTATTACTGGAGGAAAATTGGACCTGACATCATCAGTGATCCGAAAGTTCCCAGCTCAGGAAAGCTTTGTCTTTTTTAATAAATAATAAATAACATGGGGTCTGTAGTTCCCTAGCAAGTCGTATTTCCTAAGTCTCCTAAGCTTGTGCATCACGGCTGTTATCTGGGGGAACTGTGGAGAGACACTGGCGTCTTCAAGCCCCTTCTCTCTCATGGGTAGGTCAAAGAACTCAGACGAACTCCCCAGTATCAGTGCTTGAGGAAAGAGGCGGGTGGGGGAGCTGGCAGCCCTGCCTCCAGTGTGCTGACCATAAAGACTTGCCTCCTGCCCAAGGGGCACAATCTCCCTCACCGTGAGGCTGGGGTCAGCCCCCGCCTAATCCAATATCCCCAGTTGTAACTCGGTGCTTCCATCCTTCTCTCATTCCAGGCCTGGCTCTTCTCAAAGTCCTCTGCAAAGGGACTAGAACATGGTGATAAGGTCTCCTACCATGAGACCGCTGGCCCCCCACAGCCCCCTGCCCATCACTGTGACTGGAATGAGGACACAGAGAACAACTACCTCCTGACATCTTGATTTGTTCTCGCGACTTGTCCAGGAGCGGCCCCCTCACTGCCACTTTCCCCAGAACCTCAGAGTCAAGTGCCCCTGCCCAGACATTCCCAGTCTGTCTTCAGTCTCACTTCTGTCACCCGTCAGATGATGCTTCCTATTGTAGTTCTGTGTGCACGTCTGACTCCCCAATGATTTTTAATAATTTTACAGGTTTATGTCTCTTTGTATCCCCCAAAGTTTCCAATACAACGCCTTACTCAAAATACATAAAAGAGGGGTGGGGGTCACAAACTGGTACCCCCCAGACCAAATCCAGTCCACAGATGTGTTTTGTTTGGCTGGTGCCATGTTTTAAATGTTTTTTTTATTATTACTTGCCAATATTTCAAATCAGGAGATTTTACATGAAAATCAGGAAAATGAAGATTGGCAACATGAGGCTTGCGTTTAGGCCCAGCAACCATCTGCTGGCCTGAATGGCAGACACGACCTCGGAGTGGGGAGTGGGGGGGGTTCAATTTGTCCCAGACCCTCGGCCCTGGCCCATTTCACTCACCTGAGTTTACAGCCTGGCATGAAGTATGGTGAGGTGTCAGTGAATGGGGGAGCCCCTCAAGGGTGAGAGGGAGAACTGTTTTCTTGCTTTCGATGTGGTCAGATGAGGGGAGGTGCATTTAGGAATGATTTAATCAGTGAAACACCACAGTTGAATCTATGCACCCAGGCCAGGAGGCTGCAACGAGATGCAGACTCCAGCCTGCACAACAAGAGCTTAGCTGCCTAACTCACTTCCCAAGGGCAGTGTATGAGGACAGAATCCAACCAAGATCCCAGCTAAACCCCATGCCTACACAAGTACCTGATTTCTGGCTGGCATTTAACAGCCCGGAATGTGCTCTCCCTTGATTCTAGGACAGAATGCCTGGCTTCTGGAATTGTCCTAAGGAAAACATACAAAAGGGGAGAAATATACATATAATATGATAATATAATACAGAAATCTACATTAATATATCTTCTTGCACTACTATTTAGGCAAGTTAAAAACTGTGAACAAACTAAATGTTCAGCAATGGGAAAACTGATAAATACTTGACGATGTCTATGAAGCCATTTAAAAATCTAATTGGGATGATTAAGTGGCTTGTGGGAGAATATTAAATAAAGCAAATAGAAATGCAAAATTATACGTTATGACTGCAACCATGAAAAAATGATGTCTGCAAGTAAATACCAACCGGAAGGCATCATGGAAAATGGAAAGCTGATTTAGTGTGGTGGCGTGATGGCAGGTTTGTGAGGTGCTTGGGTTTTGTTTTTTTTTTCCTATTCCTGTGATTTGTACTCTTATTGTACAGCATTACATATACACGTCACTTTTACACGCCCAAGCCTGCTCCTGACCCTGAAATAAGCTAACACAATCCCAAAACAGCTGACGATGAGGGTGAGGTGGACAAAGCCTTCTTTGCTCAGGCCCCTCCAAGAGTCCCACAGCAGGTCACCACAGGGTAAAGGATTTGTCACAAATCAGTGTGGAGAGTGGGGAGGCTTCACAAAAGGTGCTCCCTGCCACCCCACCCCCCAAGTCACCCACACACTCAGCAGATCCCCTACACCATAAAGGAAGCTTAGCCTTCATCACTAAGCATCATTCTGGGGTCCCCACCCTTCACATGTGTGGGACCCAATTCTGCCTCTGAACTCTATGGGGGACCTTGAGCCCCTGCCCTGTGGTACAGTGTGAGGAAAAGAGACCCCGAAGCCTCAAGGCTGGAAACGCCCTGCCAGCAGTCTTCATTCTTTTGTTTTCAATACGCATTTCATTGTGTCTGGAGCTGGGGACTCCAGATCCAGGTCTAGGAAAGAGGCCACTTGCCCGGGAGGCAGGAGTGTCAGAAGGACAGAAGGATGGCCAAAAGGCCTTCTAAAAGGAAGGGACCAGCTGGACGCCAAATCCCAGCCCACCAGGGTGTCAGACCCCAACCGGGCATCGAGGATCAGCCACCGAGGGGCAGACCCCAGGGTGCCATCCCCGAACCCAGGCAGCGAAGCTGTGAGGTGGCAGCTGCCTTATTAAGTCGCCACAGAAAGCTGGTGCCTTTGAAAACAGAAAGATAAACTTTCCAACGTGCAGTTTCCAATCTGACCAGACTCCCCAGGGAGAGATTTCCTGTGACTAATTCCCCACGGGAATGGGAACAAGAGCTGGAGGAGGAAAACCTCCTCCGAGATTGTCTGAGCAAGCAGCCAGATGACACCCTGAATCCAGCCGCCCATTTGCAAAGAAATTCACTTACACTTGATTGTCAGGCTTTTACTCTTCAATTCCAAAGATTGACTTAGTTTTTAAAAAGGGGGGGTTGGCCTGAGTACCTCTTTGTTGCTCAGATATGGCCCTCTCTCTCTCTAACTGAGCCACCTTGACAGGTAAACTCACTGCGCTCCCCTCTACGTGGGACCTGATGCCCAGGGGTGTGAACATCCCTGGCAATGCAGGATATGACTCCCGGGGATGAATCTGGACCCGGCATCGTGGGACTGAGAGTATCTTCTTGAACAAAAGGGGGATGCAAAATGAGACGAAATAGAATCAGTGGCTGAGAGATCTCAAACGGAGTTGAGAGGTCACTCTAGTGGACATTCTTATGCACTATATAGATAATACCTCTTAGGTTTTAATGTATTGCAATGGCTAGAAGTAAATACCTGAAACTACCAAACTCCAACCCAGCAGTCTGGACTCCTAAAGACGATTATATAATAATGTAGATTACAAGGGGTGATAGTGTGATTGTGAAAACCTTGTAGATCACACCCCCTTTATCTAGTGTATGGATGGATGAGTAGAAAGATGGGGATAAAAACTAAATGACAAATGGGATGGGATGGGGGGATGGCTTGGGTGTTCTTTTTTATCTTTATTTTTTATTCTTGTTCTGATTCTTTCTGATGTAGAGAAAATGTTCAGAAATAGATTGTGGTGATGAACACATAACTAGATGATCATACTGTGAACGGTTGACTGTATATCATGGATGATTGTATGTTATGTGCATGTGTTTGAATAAAACTGAATTAAAAAAAAAAAGTAAAGACAACCCTCCAACACCACGAGAATGCTCCCCCTTACGCACTGTATTATAAGGAATCTGAGGTGAAAGGAATCCCTAGAAAGCAAAAACTTGGCTTATTTAAACTCTAGTTCCTTCTAAGTTAAAAAGGGGGGGTTGGGAGAAAGAAACAGAGACAGAAATCCAATTCATTACTGCCCTATTCTGATCGATATGTGGGATGAGCAGAGGAAGTCCCTGGGACTGGGGGCCTCATTCCTGATGAGGACGGGTGGAGAGCAGGCAGCCGAGCTGGTCAGTCACTAAACCGTCTGGCTGAGGAACATTTGCAACCCCGGGTGCCTGCTCAGCTGGCAGCATCTGCCTCCCAGGGGAGGTGGCAGGGAATGGCTGGCGGGGGCCCAAGAGTGCACCAAATGTGAAGGCTGGTGACAGGCAGCTATCCCCCTCCCGTCCTGTAAGCAATCCCCAGCACAGGGTTATTTCCAGGCACTTTTTCCTGTGAGAAAAGAATGGGAGGAATGCAGCCCGGCCATTACCCAAATCCACCCCACAACAGCTCCGTGCCCAATTGCATATGGTGGGGGGGGAGCCCTCCAGAGCCTGTAATCAGAAAATCCATTTAAGAAATAGAAACTGGCAGCCAGAAACTAGTGACATAGGTAATGCAATACCAGAGAATCCCTTAAAGCAAATAAGCGCACGCACACACATATAATCATATGTATGCAAACACATGCATATACAAACATACACACGTGCGTGCACACACACACACACACATGTATACATGCAAGTTCTGCAGGCATGTGGCAGCACACTGGCCACACCAGCCTCTACAAACCACATGGAAAGGTGGCCAGAAATACTCCTGGACTTTAACAGCTCTTCAGGGACCTGATCTCCAGGAAGTGCTAGCAACTGCAATCCAATTGTGTCCCTGGCTAGAGAAGCCGGCTGGAGGCTGGGGACCGTGCAGGGGGAGGAAGAACTTCATTGGGAAAAAATGTGGACAGAGTTTAATGTGGAGCGGAAGGACAAAGGCCTGGATGAAGGAGCCTTCCTGAGAAGGCAGGCATTCAGAGCGCTCTAGCAATTTGCATGGGGCTGGGTGGGGAGTATTGAGTTAAAAGGCAGAGAAGGGGAGCTGGACTCCCCAAGGCCAGCCCGGGTGCAGCGTGCGGCAAGGGCAAGCAGCTTGCATCCTCCTGCACTGCCTGGAACTCGGCACCCTGAAGTCAGCCCCAAAGCGGGAATTGGCCTAGGGCATCCCCCAGCTGGAAGGAGGGCTCAGAAAACCTGATACCTGAAAAACTTGCTGTCCTCGCTTAATAAATCAGATGGAATGGTGGAGAAGAAACTAACCTTTCGTGAGCTCCCTGCACAGACCAAGCATGTGGCGTCTCTAATTCTAACAAGCAGTGGCAAAGTAGGTGTTTATTCTCACCCTGCAGACAAGACACCCGGGAGTCACAGGGCTCAGTCATGGCTGGAGGGAATGCTGACACCACCTCTGTCCTCCAGGGACCTGCCACGCCACACTGCCCTTGGGGTTTCAGGACGCAGTTCTTCCAAAATAAACACCCCACCCCCAAGAAATAAATAAGCAAAGCATTGGCTCCCTGGGTGGCCTCAGTCAAGTCTTTTAATCTCTCTCCAGGCAGCAGCTGCCCCTTTGTAAGAACAAGAGGATGACCCAGGGGCTGGCAGGGGACCCTTCCTGCCCAAATATACATAGAAAGGGTCAGTCAGCCCTTGTTTCTGGCAGAGGGCCTGGAACAGAACAAGGAGCCTGAGTCACAGCCCTAGGAGCCATGGCAAAATGAAACCCGCCCCACTAGTACCTCCAGCAGGCTGCCTTTCTCCCTAGGATGAAGGGGCTGCTGTTCTTGTCTCCCCAGCTACACTGTACACTTCCCGAAGAAAGGACATGCCACCCAATTCAACTTGCACCCCTCGGCCTAGAACTGCGCCCCGCACACCACAGACACTCATTAAACTTCGGCTGTCAGGCTGAATGAGTGAATGAATGAACAAATGCTCCTCCAAGGCAGGCATGCTGCAGAAGGAAGTACTTGGGAATTTGTTTGCCAGATGATTTCTCCTCAAAGGTGCAAGACTTGGACCTTCCCAAACCTAACTTTGCATTGAAATCATCTGGACAACTTTTCGAAATACAGATTCCTGACCCACTCCCAGAGTTTCAGGCTCTGAAAATCTGGGATGGGGGCCCAGGAGTCCGAATAATTGAAAAGCTCCCCAGATGTCTCTAACTCAAAGCCAGGTTTGGAATCACTGATGTACACAACTTGGCTAACACCCGTTCAGTCCTGCATTGGGACCGGATGAAGCTAAGAAATAAAAACAAAGTAAAGTGACTCTCTCCTAGAGCCTTTTTTTTTTTTTTCCAAAGAGCTCAAAACAACTCTTTATGCCGTGATGCTATCACCTGTTGTGCTGAGACTGGCTGGCAGTGCTCCTCCCCTTTCTGTAGATGGGCAAACTGAGGGTAATGCAGGCAAGACTACCTCCCTCCTTCCATCTCTCCCCCTTAGCTCCTGAAGAATGCAGGGCACACAGAGCCCTGAAGGACTCAGCCGATTGCAGAAAAAAGAAGGAGCAAGGCTAGACGTGCCTTTGCCTGCAGATATTGCTGATGCCAGAGCCAGCGTCTCTGCCCCCCGTGCCCGGACTCAGGGGGCAGGACACACATGTGCCTTCACGGCTAACCCGCCCCAACTCCCAGTCCTGAGTCTCACCCACACCCAGGAATGGAGCCCCCACCCCCTTCCTCTCAGGCCGCTCCCCATCTCTCTATCCTCCAGGTAGGTAAGGATCCACCCTTTTGCTCATTCGTGAAAATGACAGCGAAGCTAAGAAGCACCAAGCATGGGGTAGCATTAGAAGGGTTCAGACTCGCAAACAGGCATGAAGGAAGAATGTGACTTTTTCTATTCTTTTCAATAAGAGCGCCCTCCCAGAGATGCAAATACCGAGAGGCTGAAAGCTAAGCTGCCCACCCACCACCACAAGCACCTTGGAGCCGGCAGGGGGCTGGTGGGGGTCAGACACCACCCTGAGCCCCCTCCCTCAGCACCGAGTCACTTCCTTAGCAGCAGGAGCCAAAGTTACGCTGGCCAGACCCGCCCGAGCCCCCCTTCTCCGCACCCCCCTCCTCCACCCAGCCTTGGAGGAGATTGATGAAGCTGGGACAGCTGCAGCAGCGAGGAGGGGGTGGATAACAGCTGGACGGAGGGAGGGCCTCCCCCCACCCGGGCCGGGACCCGCCAGGGCTGCAGAGGAGGACAGAGCCGGGTCTCCCGGGCGCACATCTCTTTAACGGAGCGGAATGCTCACATTCGGCTCCACTCGGACCTTCCTCCCTGGCCCTCTGGTCCTTTTCAGCAGGCAGGTGGCTCTGGATTCCACAAATACCAGGGCCACTCAACCACAGTGTGGGCGCAGGGCCCAGGCCCAGAGCAGGCAGCCCCACGCAGCCACTGGCCACTCAGCCTGCAAGCATCTCCCACCCCTCCAGGCCACAACCCCCACCCATGGGGCACCAGGGCCCACACCACCACAGGCCGGCCCACAGGCCAGGGGGGCGGGAGGAGGGAGCCTCAAATCCTGGCCCCCGCCCAAGGGGTTGGAAGGTGATGCAATGACCCAGCAGGGGGGAGTGACGGTCTGAGGGGCAGCGGATACAGGTCTGTCACAAATTAAGCTTCTGGCTCTTGACAGACTTAGGATCAAATCTTGGTTCCACTAAAAAGCTTTGTGACTTTGATTTCTGGTTGCCTTGTTTGAAAAACAGGGATCATAATATCTACTACGCAGGGTAGTCCTTAGCGGTTCCACATTCTGGTCCCTGGCAGGTGCCCACCACACGCGGGGCCTCAGTTTCCTCATTTGTACGATGAGCGGCTAACCTACATGGTCTCATGGGTCTATTCCAGCTCCCATAAAATGAATTCAGCCTTTTGCCCAATAACCCTGGGATGTATCTCTTCACCCGCTGCTGCTCGAAATACCTTCCCTGGTTCTCCACTGACTCCCAGGTAAGTGCAGCCTTGAGATCTCTCTCCTCTGACCCCTTTCTCCAGACCCTATGCCCAATGTCCAACACAAGTGCCAGCCCAATCCTTGACACACACACCAACCATTCCTAAAGGGCAGGACTTTCTGACTTAAAAATAATTACTCACTCATAGCACACCTTATACCGTGATGACCCACCAGCAGGTGGCAACTTTGCAAGTAAAACTGTTGGTTTAGAATCACGCTATCCAAAATGATGGCCACTAGCCATATGCAACTATTTAAATTTAATTTGTAATTCATCATAATTAAATAAAATAAAAAATTCAGTTCTTCAGATGCACTGGCCACATTTCCAGTACTCAGTGCCCACATATGGTTATGGATCACTGGATTGGACAGTGTCAAACAGAAATTCCCATCATTGCAGTGCTGCCCCAGAAGATGCTCTAGCCTCAGGGGCAGGAGAGGCCCAGGAGGCTCATATAAGATCCGGAAGTTGATAGGGAACCAGAGGGGGTGAAACCATTTCCCATTGCTTCTGTGGAGATGCCAGCAGGCCAGTGGCTTCAGCAGGCCCTCCAACTCGGGCCATGACCCCAAATGAGGGTCCCCACACCCGGTCCTTCTCTCCTTGGCTCCAGCACCCAGCAGGATGCAGCAGGCAGCTGTCACCACACTACATTTTTGGGATGTATGGGACGCCTGTCATTCTCCCCAGCCTCTGGTAGACCCCTGGCCTTTCCCAGCTCAGGTCTGCACCTTGGCTGGAGCAGCAGTACCGCCCCCTCCTGCTGCCCGGCAGCCCCTCCAATGCCCACATGACTTTCAGGCTGAATTACAACCTGCAAGAGGTCCAGGGCTCCCCTGCCTCCAACCCAAGTGCAAAAATATCCAGCTGCAAACCCAAATGCAGGGGAAGTTAGGAGGGCTGGGGCACCTACTATATTCAAGGGACCACCAAGTTACTTCCCCCTAAAATAGTCTCATTTGGTGCCCCCAGAAGTGCTGCTAGATAAGTGGGGCTGAGCCCATTTTCCAGATGAGGGAACTAAGGCTCAGAGAAGGTCAGCAACTTGCATGAGCCGGTACGTGGCACAATCTGAATGCAAACCCAGATAACCTGACTCTAAAGCCTAGATTCTTCCTATTACATCCCTCCAAGGCCGTGGAGTCCACGGGCAATAGACAGAAGAGCAAGGCACAGCTGCTCTCTCCCCCCAGGGAACTCTGTGCACGTGTAAGCAGGAGGGTCACAACCCAGAGCTCCTAAATTTCTGGCCCGAAGGAGCTCAGAATCCCAGAAAGGTCTTGGTGTTGGGGAGGTGAAGAAAGGCCATGGAGACAAACCAAGTAGAGGAGGACAAGGAGGAGGAAAGAGGAAGAAGAGGAGGGAACAGAGAAGAGAGAATCAAGGAAGAAGGGCAGAGCGCATGGAGGCATCTGAACATATTCCAAGTGCACTTAATTTCTCACGCACTTGCCTGTCTGCTCTCTGTCTTCCTCAGTTAGAGACGGTCACAGGCTTAGGAAAGCAGTGACGTTGCCTGCCTTGTTCACAGCTGTTTTCCTAGCACTAGCACAGCGCCCAGCACATAGCAAATGCTCAGCAAATATGTCAAGAGACTGAGGAGAAAGAGAAGTCCTCTTTCTGCCTTTTCAGAGGTCACTGTGAAGAAGTCTTCCTGACCTCGGCCCCTCCTCAGCTCCCCAAGGCCCCTGAGACATCTCGGGGAGGCAGTCCTCCTCAAATGGGCTCCAATCCCTGGCCCTTGGCCATCGCCTCAACCTCAGCCAGCACCCTGATGAGCACAGGTCCTAAATCCAGCCGGTGGCAGGGCCGAGGGAGTCCTCCAAGGGCATCTCGACCAGCTTCTCCTTTCACGGAGGAGAAGACAAGACCCAACAGGGACACTGGCTGGCTTGGGGGCACACACTCTCCAAGTGGAGAAAAGTCTTTCCTGACTGTGCCAGCAGGAGCTTGAAGATGGAAGCCCCCCACCAAGCCCCGAGCGTCCTATAACTCGCTCCCAGGGCCGGGCCCGGAGCCGGCAGCCCATCTGTCCCTTCAGCCTGCCAAGAGGCCTTCCCTCCCCCATGCCCATGATAATGAAATCCACCACAGGTGACTTCGGAACACTGCCCTGGGGGGAGGAGTGGCCGGCCATGGCACCAGGCCCTTCATTTCCGATTTCCCAGCCTGACACCCCTGACAGCCTGAGCCCACTCTGCTCTGAGCCCCATGTGATCGTACATCACCAAGGCTGATGCCAGCCATGCCTTCCTCCTGCCATCTGGTCAGAGAGGGAGGGAAGAGCAGGAAGGCACGATCTTGGCAGTCAACCCATGGGAGGCTCAGGACATCTGGTCCCCCATTCCTGACCTCACTCCATAAGCGCTATTGGGGTACAGGGGTGATGAGCATGCTCCTCTTCTCCTGGGACTCAGTTTCCCCGTAAGTATTTGGGAATCTTCAGCCCCCAACTCAGCACAATGTGTTGACATGGGTATTCCTCTGCCCAGGTATAAAGGAGGAGAAAACCCATAAGGAACCCCAGTTGAACACCTAATAGGTGCCAGGCAGGGTGGGGTCAACAAAGAAGCCAAGGTATGACCCCTGCCCTGGAAGAGCTCTCAGTTGAGTCAGATAGGTGAAGACAGGTCCTCATGAAAAGGTGACTTTCCACTACCAAGTGAACAGCAGAGAGCAAGGGTGCTATGGCACGGCACAGTCAGGGGAGACCCAGTGCGGGGAGTGGGGAGTGGGCTGTGAGTGGTGGGGATGCTTCCCAGAGTCTGGAGGCAGGTGCAAGGCGTCCTGGGTGCTCAGCCAAGGGCTCGCACAGAGCCTGCTGAAGGGCCTCAGCATCTGGGCAAGGTGGGGAGACGTGGATGCCAGGGCTGCTCAGCGGGCGGGGAGCAAGGAAAAGGAGTCTTGAACTTGATGAACATGATGCATGAAAACAAGGAGTATTTTCTAGATGGTGACCTCAAGCTAAGCAAGGAGGCAAAAAGGAAGGCAGATTTGAAGTCATGTTAAGGGCTAAGAAACACAATTTGAGGAGCGGATTTTCCCTGTAACATGAAGGTTTGGGGGAACAGGGAAGGGCCATAAGTACTATCACTGGATTTTGGTTAAAATGTAATCCCTTTGGGTCTTAATTCGGCCCACATACAAACTTCACTGAAGAGGTGCCTGACTGGGGGTTAACATTATACTGAGACTTCTGTATTCACCTCTCATGGGCATAAGCCCAGCCCAGAGCCCTAGGAGTGAGAGAGGAGGGTTATCTGTGCTAGGCACTGCGGCAAAGCTGTGCAGTCTGTGCAGAGGATGCAAAGCAACATCCACGAGAAACTCCACCTCATGCCCAAAGATGGTCCGGAGTCAGGGAGACCTATGTCAGTGAGGAGATACGACCCCAGCCACACAGAGCCCCCAGCTCCAGCCCCAAACTTACCCGCCAGGCCAGGTCACCTTGGCCAGATCCCCACCGCTCTCGGCAACTCTGTCTTCCTCCGTGAGCGGAGAATTTGGATTTAATTTCTCAGGTTCCTTCTAGCCCCCAAACTGCCAAATTAAAAGCAAATGAAAGAATCAGTACAAACTCATGACATTTAAAATAGAGACACAGATAAAGAATAACAGAAATAAACAGAGACGTGCGTGTCTAAGTGAGCTGGCATGCATACACAACACACACACACACACACACACACACACACACACACGTTCCCTAGCTCTGTTCCCTAAGAAGCTCCAGAAACACTGACAACCCGGTAACAATAAACACACCTGGCACCCAGATCTTGGTTTCTAAGCACCTTTCACCAATGAAGAGAACCAGGGTGCCTTAGAGAAACAATTGATTACAGGGCCAGGGTGGGAAAGATGAGTCTGGAACATCTTATGGTGCCAGAAAAATAAGGAAGTGCTCAAAAAAGGTGCCTGTCGAAAGGGCACAGGAATCAAACTCAAGGAACAATAAAATAACTGGGGCATAGAATTATAATCCACAGAATAAAATGAGTACCCATGAGTCCAGAATGATAAAAATAGTTAACTGAATAAAAAATAAATGGGGAGAAGGAACAGCTCTCTTCCTAACAGAAGAAATCAAAATAAATGTAGAAGGAATGAGGGAAATAGAAAAGCTACCATGGCAGGGGGGAGGTTTGAGGGAAAGAGGGAGTCATAGCTTATGGGCTACAGAGTTACTCTCTGAGGGGATGGAAAAGTTTGGGTACGGATGTTGATGATGGTAGCACGATATTGTGAATGCAATTAACACCACTGAACTGTTCACTTGAAAAGAGTTACAATAGGAAATTTGGAATTGTATATATGATACTACAATAAAATGTGACTTTAACCAAAAAAAAAAGCCTGCTATCAAGCAAATACCACTGTAACACCCATTACAGGCAAGACTCACTGATGGATGCTAAAATTAGTGGGCGGAAGTTTGAGGAGAAACAGGATATTTGCACAGCCTCAAAATATCTCCCCCAAGTATGTATTCATTACAAAAAGAAAAACAGTCCCTTCCAATAGAGAAACATGGCAGGCAGCAACTTTGTGCAAGTGATCAAGGCACGGTGACATCACGGATCCCATGAAATGACATCCAGAGAAGGGCACGTGGGCTCTGTGGAATTCTCCCCAAAAATGGATAACTTCAACCTTATCATGAGAAAGCCTCGGGCTGACCCAAAGAACCTGCCCCATGCTCTTCAAAACCGTCGAGGACATGGGGAGCGGTCACAGATGGGAGGGGACTAAGGAAGCAGGACAACTAAATGCTATGTGGGACCCTGGACTAGAGAAAAGCATTAGTGGGGAAAGTGGTGACATCCAAATAAAGTGTATAGTTTAATGAACATTGTGATATTAATGTCAATTTCTTGATGTTGACAGTTGTATTATGGCTATATAAGATGCTAACAAAACAGCAAAAAGCAAAAGCAAGAGAGGGTGTATGTGTGTGCCACACGCAGACACATCCATGCTGCCAGGGCACACGTGTGTGGGAATGTGGGAACACACCAGCAAGTTCGATAAAGAGCAGGGTGGGGATGGGGTACTGGCAAGGGGAGGGGGGAACAGCCTTTTGCTGTTGCGGGCAGCGTGCTGAGCCTTGGATCTGATTTTCACAAAAGGATTACTAGATTACATTCTTTACCACCGGCAGCTGTCCCTGTCAAATAAATAGTCATCGCCTTACATTATTATATCACCTTTCATCCCAGGCCCTTTTCCTACAGCTAGGACCAGCCTGGGAATGGCTGGCCCTTCTTGGGGGAGGCAGAAAGGGAGAATTAGGGAGGAGGCTAGCCCACAGGAGGAGACAAGGGAGGGCCGGGACCCCGAGCCAGAGAAGGGGGCAGGGGCGGGGGAAGGGAGGGGGTGCTCCACGACAGAAGAGAGGCTGGGACAGGGCAGGACGGACACGTAGCAGGTCCCCAGCAAGGGCACCCGAGCCCAGCAGCCTCATCTAAGAAGCAGGAGAACAGAGCGGGCACCAGTTTTCGGAATCCAAAATGTGGGTGACGATAGGCACGTTCCTCTTGGTGCCTTGGCTTCCTCCTCAAGCAGGCTCACCATGAGCATAAAGCCATGGTGCACACTGAGCACAGTGCCCAGCAGCCAAACAATGTCCACCCGCGGCCATGTGAGGAAGAGCCCCAGGCAAGGGCCAGACCAAGAAAGTGGGCTTTGGGGCACAGTGGGGAAATACAGGGATAGCGACTGGTCCCCAGGTGTGCCAGTTCAGATATATTTATATCCCCCAAGAAGAAGCCATGATCTTTTAATTCAGTCTCGTGGGATATTAGGATTGGGTTGTTGCCATGGAGATGTGGCCCACCCAACTATGTTTCCATGGAGATGTGGCCATACCAAAGGTTAGGTTAGGGTATGACCTCTGACTGGTTAGGGTGTGACCTCTGATTGAATGTGTCCGTGGAGGTGTGGCCCCGCCCATTCAGTGTGGGCCTTGATTAGCTCCCTGGCGTCTTACCTAGGGGCTCACAAACACAAGGACCTCGGAGCTGCAGCTGAGGCAGACATTTTGAAGACGGCCATTGGACACCGATGCAGACATTTTGGAGAACGCCATTTTGAAACTCAACTGGGGAGCAAGCAGACACCAGCCACGTGCCTTCCCAGCCAACAGAGGTTTTCCGGATGCCAGTGGCCTTTCTCCAGTAAAGATACCCTATTGTTGATGCCTTACCTTGGACACTTTATGGCCTTAAGACTGTAACTGTGACCAGACATGGCTGGCATCTGCTCCCGAGTTCTGGTTTCAAAATGGCTTTCTCCCAGGACGTTCCTCTCCAGGCTGCAGTTCCTCAAAAATGTCACTCTTAGTTGCACTTGGGGTAATTGTCCTCTCTCAGCTTCTCTGGAGCAAAAGTCTGCTTTCAAAGGCCATCTTCAAAATGTCTCTGCAAGATGCAGCTTCTCTCTCAGCTCCTGTGCATTCTTCAAAATGTCCCTCTTGCCTGTGGCAAGCTCGCTCCTTCTGTCTGAGCTTATGTAGTGCTCCAGTAAACTAATCAAGGCCCATGCTGAATGGGCGGGGCCACATCTCCATGGACATTATCCAATCAGAGTTAGCACCTACAGTTGGGTGGGGTCGCATCTTCATGGAAACATTCAATCAAAGAATTACAACCCAATCAACACCAACAACGTCTGCCCACACAAGATTGCATCAAAGAACATGGCGTTTTAGGGGACATAATACATTCAAAATAGCACAGAAGGTTTCAGCATCAAGGAGCAAGTTTTAAGTGGACAGGCTGAGATTTTTTTAACCTTCCTCATGACACAGGATATTGGAGAGTTGGCAGAGACTGCTGGAAGCTTAGATCCCCTTAGGTAATGCAAACCCAAACCTTCCCCTTGACCAAGGACCCCGAAGCCCCTTGGTCCTCATCGACTAACCTGGCTCCCCACCAGCCTCCTGCAGAATACCACACACTCCCCTCTGGCCTCCACCATGAACCCCCAAACTTACCATGGCCTTCTCCCACTGCACCCCAAGGCTGCTTTTTGGCCTTCCCCCAACAAATCCTAAAACGTCATTTCATCATTCACCCAATATATGTCCACGTTTCCTTCCAATCTTCCAAATCAAACCAAAATTTCCCCTCAGCCTCCTACCATAAACCTCCAAACTTCCACTGGTCCACACCACTGAACCCATTCCTTCCCCTGTCCTTTCCCAGGAACCCACTATTTCCTTTTGTCCTCACCCACTGAACCTCAAAGTATTCAACTGCCCTCCAGTAAACCTCCAGCCTTCCTTCTGGCCTCCCACACCTAACCCCAAAACATCCTGACATCCTGCCATGACAAACCCCAAACGACCCTCCAATTTCCCATACCGAATATAAAAATATCTTCAGCTTCTCCAAAGAAATCCCAAAGGTTTCCTTTTAGGGGCTTTTTGGCAGCTTGGAATCCCAAGAGCAGTGCCTCCCCATCTACCTGTGGTGAAGGGCCAGGTGTGTTACCTCCAGGCCATCCTAGAAAGACACGGCTCACACCACATGACTCTCCTGTACCCCGTTCAACAAGACAAGTCCTTCAGCTTCAACTAAGACACCTGGGGAATGTCCTTGGTCCAGCCACCAGATCCCAAGGCTCCCCCTCCAGCACCCCCCAGGACACACCAAACCAACCTCAGATGGCAGGGCAATATCGACTGCTAGAACCATTTCCAAGTGCCTCCTCTCCATTTCTGCACTTAGGGGTCACAGGCACCTTAAGCAGCAGCCTCAGTGATTCTTTCCTCTTGGGCTGGCCCTGAGACATCCATCCATGGGCCAAAAAAACAGGCTTTTCCCAGGTGGGTGGACAACCCAGAGCTAAAGGGATACACAAAGCAGATGTGCACCCACCGGGCCAGCTAGACTCTACAGCCTGAGGGGTCAGCTGAGGGGCTGGAGGCCCACCATGTGGGAAGGGAGAGAAAACCCATCTGAGGAGCTACAGGGATTTAAGGACCACAAGGAAGATTGAGCCTTACGGACCCCCAAAGAAGGGGGACAAGACGGGGCAATTTGAAAAAATCCCATGGTCCCCAAATTGTCCTGCTACAAAAAGCCAGGCCCTGTGGAGAAAGCCACTCCCAGGAAAAAAACGCACGGTGCACTAGAGGGACACGGTGTAGGCTGGCCTCTGATGGGTGAGGGG
>PVKY010002636.1:0-24635 GCA_004027775.1 Bradypus variegatus | reverse complement strand
AAGCCCATCAGGCCACGTGGGCTGTGTGAGGGACCACCGAGATCACACGCTCACCTGCGAGCCCTCTGCACTACGCAGCCCCCCAACGCGCTCTTCCTGCCCGCCGGCCCCCAGCCTCCTCCCTCCCCTCAACCTTTGGGCAAAGGCCCCTCCCACCGCCGAGGCACCCACCGAGAGGACCCTGCGGCACAGGCTGCCCTGTGTCAGCCCACGAGCCGAGGGGCAGCAGCTGTGCAGTGACAGCCATGGCTCGGGGGGCAGGCTGTCGCAGGGGGGCTGGCACCTGCGCCTTCCTGGCCGAGGGGTCATGGGGGCCGCGGGGAAGGCAGAGCCCAGGGCACCCGGCCCCGCCCTGGAGGACCGACCCTTGCCGTGGTGCAGTTGGCACCTCACTGGGCCCCGGCCCCTTGGCTGCAGAGTGGGGAGGTGGCGCCCACCGTGGGAGCCTAGGCAGGGGGCCTGGCCGGCGGCATCGGGCACGATCTGCTCGGGGCACAACTGACAGTGGGAGGCCGTTCCGAGGGGAAAAGGCCTGGGCGTGGGGACGGGGTGGGGGCGAGGGCCTCAGTGTGGAGGCGTCGGCCGATGGGGGAGCGGCTGCCCAGCCTCCCGCCCGCACGGAACCCCCTCCCCAGGACCCCTGCTTCCAGGGGTCAGACTCTCCCCCAGGCAGGCCAGGCAGCCCCGGGGGTCAGCTATGGCCTCACTGCCGGAGGGTGGGACTGGGCAGGGACTTCTGGAGTCCGGGACGTGGTCCCTGAACCATCGCTGACCACAGCTGGGGCCACCTGTTGGGAATCGGAAACAGATTTTCTGCACAGGCGGCTGCCGGCCATGCCCGGGCGGCACAGTGGCAAGGCTGGGAGGGGGGGCGTGGTGGGGGTGCGGGTGGGGAGGTTCTGGAAGTGGCCCTTGTCCACCCTCTATGGCTCGCAGCCTGTGCCTGCCCAGGTGCTGGGTGAGCGCGGGGGCTGTGGGGGACGGAAACCACAGTAGGCCAAGGAGGGCTCCCCCCGGGAGGAGCCCGCAGCCCCGACGACGCCCCTGTCCCCTCTGCCCACGCTGCTGTGCTCGAGGCCTCTGCGAGTGCGGACCCCCAGCCCCTCTGCCCGGGCCCCGTCTGCTCCAGAACCCACTGCCTCTGTGACACTTCCTGCCACTCCACACAGAGGTCACCACGCACTGTCCCCTCCATCCCCTCCCACCCCCCTCCACAGGGACCCACAGGGGGCAGGGAGGGGCGCAGCCCCCAGACTGAGAGCCACACAGGAGGTGTCCGCTGCTCTCTCACCGAGAAGAGGTCACCGAGCTCGGGGCGGCCACGACGAGCTAATCAGGGAGAAAAGGATGGAGGCGGCTGCCAGTCCGGACCCACCAGGGTCTGTGGAGAGCCCATTACAGCCCGGCCCGGCCGCCTGCCTCTGGCTAATGAAGGGGACGTGGTGGGTCAGCCCTGGGGGCTGGTGCCAGCCCTGGAGCACGGCCGGCAGCGCAGCCCGAGGCCCGTGAGCTAACGATCTGTTGTCACTCGGCGGAGCAGAGTGGGTGCCACACACTGGGGAGGAGGCCCCCGCACAGCCTGCAGAGCCATCGGGACTGGCCGGGTGACCGGGGCGCAGGAAGGAACAGTGGGGGAGAGGCCCTCGCTGGAGGTCCCCGGCCGGCCTCGCGGAGCTGGGCAGGGGCTGCCCCACGCACACCCGCATCCGGGGCGCCAGGGAGCAGGCTGAACCGAGGGTCCCAGGGAGCAGGGGCCCCCCCTTACCACTAAACACTGGGAACGAGCAGCTGGTGGAGGGAGAAGGGGCCGATGGGGCCGCGGCTTCTCTGAGGCGGCCTCTGCCCAGGGGGCCGAGGGGCTCGGGGCCTGAGGAGTCAGCGCTCAAAGTGCCCTGGCTCCCTCCGTGCCCCGGCTGGGGTCTCAGGGCGAGCGCGGGGGGCAGAGGAGGCGATTTCAGACGGCCCACGGGGCTCGCTGGAGCAGCTCCCCGAGACCATGACAGGCGGAGGGTGAATCCTGGATGCCCTGCTCGTTTCCTGAGCCACCCACTGTGTGCCCAGCACGGGGGGATGAGGACGGGGCGGGGGGCTCCTCAGCTATCCATGCTGTCACTCGGCTCTGTGCCTCCCAGTCCCAGGCGTGAGCAGACCCGAACCCAGAGAACACACGAGCGCCGGGCCCCTCACCAGACCCCCCGTGCCCCTCATGCCCCCCGGGCCACTCCTGGGCCAGCCGGCTCCGCCACGGCCTCTGCTGTGTGGCTTCCCTACGTGTCGCCCGATTCCGGGAGAGCCGTGTTTCTCTTGTTGACGCATGTCTGTCCCTCGGCTGCAGTGTCACAGCCATGAACAGGGGCCTGTCGGTCTCGTCCACGCTACGTCCCAGGTCCCAGCCCAGGCCGGCCAAGGAAGAGCGGGTGCCTCACCTGTGCCCCCTCCTGCTCCCATGGGGCCACAGCCACACCCACAACCCCAATACACCTGAGCTGCACCTATGACCCTCCCAACACACCTGTGAGCCGCACCTATGGACCCCAACACAGGCCCAGTAGCTCCACGCCCAGGTTCAGGGCAGTGTTATTCCTAAGCCAAAAAATAGTCAACCCACATACCACCGACTGGCAAGCAGGGGAAGGAAATGTCAGCCATTAAGAGGAACGACGCTCTGATGCTCCAACCCGGGTGAACCTTGCCAACCTCGTGCTGCAGGGAAGAAGACAGTGTGTCTCCTTTCATGTGAACTTTCTAGAACAGGCCCACAGAGACAGAAGTCCCCGAGTGGTTGCTCAGGGTGGGAGCTGGGGGACAGGGTCCCGGGCGTGACAGCTCAGGACCCCACTTTCCTCTGGCTTGAAATGTCTGGGGTTAGACGGTGGTGACGGCTGCGCACCGTGTCTGCGGATGAGACTGGGTTGCAGACTGCAAGAGGGCGAGGCCCGTCTCGGCAGAGACGCTCACGTGGCAACTGGTCCGTGGTGAGGAGGCCAGGAAGCCACATGGCTCCTTCCGGCAAAGCCTCTCCCACCTCCCGGAACAGGTGCCGGTGACATGCAGGCTCGCGGCCCCGAGCCGCTGCCTGTCGGGTGAGCAGTCTATCGGAGCAGCAGAGACCCCGGCCCCCCACGGCCCCTGAGGAGGCCCCCGCAGCGCATCCGTCTTACAGGGACGGACCTTGGGTCCTTGCGGAGATGGTGGATCCCCGATCTGCGCCTATGAGGAGCTCGCCAGAGTCCTGGGTGCAGGATTGAAGGGGGAAATTCCAGACCAGTTTCTCTCCGAGTCAGCTTCTCCAACCCTGATGCCACAGTGCCAACTCCAGGGCCCGCGCCCATCCGTCCCTGCTGCAGCCATCCTGCCCGCACGCGGGGTGGGGTGTGGAGGGGTCCTGTGTTTAGGGCCTGTGGAGAGCTGGGGGTCGGCGTGCTCTGAGCACCTGCCACGCACTCCAGGCCCCACGCAGGGAACCCCTGTTCCACCAGCTGCTTCTCCCAGCATCTCCTTGGCACCCCCGGCCTCTCAGGGACTTGGGCTCACAGGTGAGCTGGTGACAGACCCCGGGGATGGGCAGCCCGTCCTCTGCGGTGGGCATCTGGTCCTTCTCCAGGAGGGGGCCGGGCCTACGCGTGCTGTTGCCAGCCATGGGGGCATAGCCTCCTCCGCGCATGTTTGCGGGGTCCACGGCAGCAGAGCTGAGAGGCCGTGCGCTCCTGGTTTCAGAGAGCCTGGGTCAGGCCGCGGGGCACAAGCGCCATCAATGGCGACAACCCACAGGAATCCCCTCAGACCCCATGTGACCAGGGGGTGCAGGTGGCAGAGCAGGGACCTGCATTTCCCAGCGTACACACGCTTCCGGAAGCATACGAGGGAGGGACGACCACCTGGGATGGGGGCCGCTCCCCATGGCCTCGACAGGCCCTGACCGGCCGTGGGCAATGGGGGAGGACCGGGGAGGGGCCTGGGGAGAGGAGGAGGGCGAGGCGGGGATGGGGGTGGGCTGCAGCTCCTGGCAGGGTTGGGGAGACAGGGTCCACGTCCCTGGAGGGAGGCAGCCTGGCTGTGAGGGGCCCCTCTCGGCTACTGACCCCCATGGACCCCCAGCACGGCCCGGCTGCCCCCACCCAGGGCCCCACACACGTCCTCCTCCATCAGGACTCACTGCGGGAGGGAGGTGCAACTGCCGAGGCTGTGTGAGGATGAGGGGGAGACTACCCTGGGCCCCCAGATCCAATGCCCACGCCATCCTGCAGGGCTGGTTGGCTCTCGGGGTCCCACTGGGGCTCTGCAGACATGACTCAGCCTACGGGCAGCGTGTGGGGTCTGGGGCTCTGGAGGGACCCACCAGGGGAGTGGGAAGGGTAGCGAGAGGCCCCGGGCCAGGGCCCAGATGCTCCCATCAGCCGGCCGTCTTGCCGGCAACTGGTCTGCAGGGACCCAGCAGCCGCCCAGTTCCCCGGTGAGGCGCCCACATGGCCAGCGGCCCCCCTCAGTCTGGCCAGCCCAGGCTCTGGGCCCAGAGGACGCCTCGCCCACCTGCTCCTCAGGAAAAACAGCTGTAATGTGATTTACGGTGTCGGCACGCCCAGGCTACGCAGGGGCATGTAGAATCATGTCCTCGCCTCAGTGCAGGTGCCCGGTGGCTGCGAGCTGCTCGCCCCAGCTCCTGGGGGAAGGCCTTCCAGAAACTTTGATGAAAACTAATTGAGTTTGCACAGCTAATCAGGACTGGTTGCCTGGAGACTCGGCAACTGCAAACCCAAAGACAGGCTGCTGGGAAATAGGTGTGAGGCCGTGGCTCCTTCCTCTCTGTCACCCTGGGCCCCTGACCCCCTGCCTGGTGCTTCTGCTCAAATGCAGAGGCCCGGCCTGGCGGCCTGTGGCAGGGGGCTGCCGGCCAAACAGGGACTCCTACCAACCGCTGGGCCCTGGGCACTGCGCTGGGTGCTGGGGCTGACCCCATGTGGTCCTTCACCTCCACAGCCAATGCCGGCCCGAGTCCACGGCACTGGGTGGGTCCCCTCCCCAGTCCCCCCCGATCAGGGTCTCCGCACAGCCCCCGGGCCCCTTCCCTCCCTGCACCCCAGCAGGCTGAGTCTCCCTGAGGTGGGAATGGACGGGCTGTAAGGCCACTGGCCTGGGCTCAGTGTTGGGAGCAGCCGAGCGAAGGCCCCCATCAGAGGGCCCGGAAGTGTGTGCGCGGGGGCCCAGCTGCCACCCGGGACGCAAGCCAGAGCTGAGCTCGTTCAAACCACTCAATAAAAACAGATCTCAACGCACCTAAGAGCCACGGCCCAGAGCAGCGTCCCCCACCCAGAGGCCAGGCCGGAGCCAAGCCTGGGGTCCTTTGCGTCCGCCTCCCCGAGGGACCCCGAGCCCCATAACCCGGGATGCGCGGATAGTGGGAGGCCTTGGGGAGGAGAGAGCAGTCCTGGGGCTCACGCCCCCGTGGAGCAGAACTCTCCAGTGTTGCACCCGCACCGTGGTGTCCTCGGCCTGCAGTGTGGACGGAGAGCGTGCGGGGCCCTGAGTAAGGCTCCAAAAGCGTTTAGGCCCCTCGGGGCCAGACGTTCCGTAGAACGCAGGAATGAGGCCGAGCGGGCTGTGGTGGGGGGCCCACGCGGACAGGACCACCACGAGGAAGGAGAGCCCCGGGCACAGGTGCACCCCCCACCCCCCTGGAGCCTCCAGATCGGGGGGAGTTGCCTGCTTTCCACATGCCCCAGTGAAGGGCCTCTGCTGCTTTCCCGAGGGGGACCCCTGGGCCCAGGAGAGGGGCGACCCTGGGAACCACCTGAAAGGAAACAAGGCGTAAACAAGTGCATGAGGAGAGGGCCACCCAGGGACCTGGCTCCGGGCCCCCGCAGGTCCTGCTCTGCCCCCATCACCCCGCAGGGCGGCATCTGGGGCGCAGCCAGGGCTGGTCCTCTCGGTGGATGCATTTCCAGCCGCAGCCTTGGCCGCTGCCTGCGCCGCCCTCACCCTCTGCTCGGAGATGGAGAAAGCGCATCCAGGAGGCACCTGCTCCAGCAGCGCCAGACTCCCCGCCACGCCATGCACTTGCCGGGTGATTCACGGACGGCCACTGTGCTTTAGGGGCTCTCGGAGAAGATGCAGCTCAGGGCTCGTCATGCGGCTCCTGGACGGCTGTGATTTGGGACCGTGCCCACCGCGAGCCGGGCAAACGTGCTTCTCACTCAGTATGTGCAGGCCAGGGACGCTCTCTGCATTTCCCACAAGCCCCCAAGGGGCACCCTGCTGGCCCTCAGACCCCACACTGACCACGACCCGTGAGCCCAGGATGCAAGATCTCCAAAGCGGAGGCCGGGAACGAGGGGCTCACACCCTCCCCCACGGCTGCCGGGCGCCGCGAGAGAAAGCAAAGCAAGACGCCCGGGAGGAAGGTTCAGGACTTTGAAGGGCCCCCACCTGTCTCCCTGCCCCTGCCACCCACCCTTCAGCTCCCTTGCCTCAGCCCGACTTTTTAGACTTCTGGCCAACTCGACTATTGGGGTCTCCAGAGCAGAGCCACATCCTGGGGTCCATAAGCCTTGGGACATTCCCAGCTCAGGGCACGACACCTGGAGTCGGCCCAATGGGCTGAGAACTTTGGGGTCAGCTCCCGGCCTCGCTTCCGCACAGCTCTAAGTGACCCCCCCACATGCTCCATCGTCACAGGGACTTAAAAAAAACCCCAAAATCTGACAAGATGAACTGTAATCATGTTCTAACCAGGTTAGGCCATTAATCCACAGCCGTGCTGGGTAATTTGATTCGAGTCTGTAGTGGGTTACAGTCACCAGTCAGCACCTGGAGGCTCACAGAGCCGAGGCCACCCGGAAGGCACAGCCATCCCACGAAGGGTCGAGAGGCCCGGGAGGAGCCGGGCGCAGATGGGGGGCTGCTTCGGGGGGCCCCACCCGAACAGGGTGCCCCTCACCCCTGCCTGCCCTGGCTCTCGGGCCAAGCCACAGCTGCTGCCCGGCGGTGCCACAGGGCACACGTGCCCACACGTGGTCGGTGAGCATTGGAGGTGCCACGCAGCCCAGCCCACGCTGCCCCCGTCGCAGGCTCCTGTGACCCTGGTCCGCGAAGACCGACGTTTCCACTCTGAGCCCCTGCGCGCTGCCCCCCTTCGAGCCCCACGACGGCCCCACGTGACACGGGCACAAGGCTGGGCCACATGCCTTTTAAAAAATGCTTTACTTCTTAAGGTAAACTTCCTGTTATGGAAAAGCATACGCACGGGAAGTAGAGACCCCGCTCAGCGCATTACCCGGCACCAGCAGGTCATCTGCAGAGGGGCCACCCGGCCTCGCCCACGTCCCACCTCCACCTCCCGCTGCCTCAGGGCCCGAACTCACGGCCTCCACCTGCGGGTGCTCCAGCGCGTGGCTCCAGAAGACATGCAGGAAACCCCAACACCGGCCCCACACGTGGAGAAATGAGTGTTCAGTCCTTAGGAATGCCCAGCGTTCAGCTCTCCGGAATTGCCTCCTGGTTAATTCTCACCAGGATAAACAGGGTCCCCCACCACTGGCGGCCGCGGCCCCCAGTCTCTGACCAGCCTGCAGCCTCCCGCGACTGCTGTGTCTCCTTGGCAGTTCGTCCGCTAGAGGACCCAGGTTGTTTGTCCTACAGTTTCCCGCTCTGGTTTTGCCAATTGCCTGCCCACGGGGTTAATGCGTCTATGGCCACGAGGGGTGGGAAGTGCCGACATTCTGATTCCACCAATCGTCACTTATTTATTAGCTAGGATTCTTAAAAGAGACACTTCCCCTAATCCATTGTACAAACGTATATCATTTGTATAGAGAGCGTAGTTCTCGATTCTTGTGTTTGCTTACTATTTCTCAAAATAATGAGTTGTTTTCCAAATATCCTCCCGAAGTGACAGGTTTCTGAAGTACCGTTATGAACTTCAGGATTTAAAAACGTTTGTTTCCACCGAAGCCATCAGTCTGATTGTGGCTCAAAGTTCTGGTCTGCAGTTACTTGGGAGCCTTTCCAAGATGCCACCGCGTCCTTCTGACCCGACCCCGTGGTCCCGGCTGCCTTCGGTCCCTGGCTTCCGGCCTGAGCGCACGTTCAGGCGCATTATGTGCATTTCACGTCCTGTCTCCCAGAGTCCTGGCTTTTCTGGATGGATCATGGTCCGGATGTCGTCAGTGAGCCGGGGCTCTCGGCCATGAGGCTGTGTGGCCTCTGTGAGTGACGGCGATGGCTGGATGGGCACCCACTGCAGCCGGGCAGCAGGCGAGGGGATGAGGGGCCAAGGCACAGGGACAGCGGATGTGGAAGGAGAGGATTCCCACGGCTGGCACTAACCCTTCCCAGGACAGACGGACCCTGCAGCGCCTCAGCCAAGGCCTCCCTCCTCTTGACCCCAGGGAAGGCCAGGTGGGGTGGCCAGATGCACACATGGGGTCTCAGCGCCGATGGAGCCCACCGAAGCCAGTGCTGCTTCTCCAGCGGCCCTTGTCCTGGCCACGCTGTGTCCAGCCCCATTCCAGGCCGGCACTCTGACGTGCCGGGCCACAAAGCTGGGGGAGCCTGTGGGTCTGGAGCAGATGTGGACATGGAGGCCGGCTTGGTGTTTCCGGGGCGGCCAGCAGCAGCTTCCCCCAGGACGCCCCTGCCCCTTCCCGGTAATGTTGGGGCAAAAGTTCTTCAGTCCGCTTGGGGCTGCTGACAGATCAGACGAGAAAGGGGGTGAGGAGGTTCCACGTGAACTGCTGGGAGTAAGAGAGCAGTCGCGTCCGCCGCGGAGTGGGAAGGCAGGCGTCGACAGGCACGCTGTGCCGTGGAGCTGCCCCTTCCGGACACACCTGTCAGGGTGGCCCAGGGCGGCTCTCGGGCTTCCGGGAGCCCTGGAATCCCAGACCTCTTGGCCACGCCCCCTGCACCTGGCTGGTGCACCTGGAGCAGCCGCTGTTGTCACCCGTGACTCCCACGACAGGAGAGAACTCGGCAGAGGCCCGGCCCAGCAGAGGGAAGACGGGCAGGAGCAGCCATCAGCTCCCCAGGCTCAGACCCCCGGCTGGCTGCCCCCCACACGCCAACGCCTCGGGGTACCCCGTCACTCCCTGGGGCCTCAGCGTCCCTGCAGAGCAGCCTGCCGCACACGTGTCCCCGGGCTGGTTCACAGCCTCCTCGGGCCCAGGGCAGACGGCCGCAGGCGCTCTCCTCTGGCGGCGACTGGGGACAGGCCAGGCACTGCGTTCTGGCCCCACCAGCCTCGGACCAGGAGGCGGCACCTGTCGGAGGGGAGCTGCAGCCTTTCGCAGGAAGCACAGCACCGCCGCGGCTCCTTCACAGAAACCACCCTCCACCCCCAGAGCTGCCTCTGGGCCGAGCAGCAGCCAGACGTGCCAGGAGGTGCCGGGCCGGGGCGACTGACGTGGCACCCCGAGCGGGGTCAGAAACGCAGGGTCCTGGTGTCGACGGGGCAGTGGTGGCACCGACACGTTCCCTTTAAGGGAGTCGCTGCGACTCGGGCCAGCCACGTGGGGAGCTGGGATCGACAGAATCTTTCTGGATGGCTGAAGGCCCCGAGCCTGGGCTGGGGGACGGGGCTGCTGGGCAGAGCGTCCTCCTTGGGGCACTGCTGACTTGGCGTCCCCCAGGGCCCTCACCGTGGGGGTTGGGGCCGGCCTGACCCCCAACCCGGAGTCCCTCGGCACAGGGCCAGGCCATCCTCCCCCCACAGTACCCGACCCAGGGTGGGCACCTGAGCCAAGCTGCGTTTCTGGGACAGAATTTATTTGAGAGCAGAATACAGGCCGAAAACCACCTCCTGGGGTGTTCCCCTCTGAGCCCAGCCCAGGCGCGGGGGGCTTTGCTCTGCTAGCTTGAGCCCCACCCTGAACACAAGCAAAACCCTGAACACGTGCTCGCTCACATGTCCACCTGCCTTCCCGTCCGTGGGCTCCTGGGAGGCCCGGGGCTGGAGAGACACAGGGCCTCGAGAAGAGCTTCCGCAATGAAGAAATAGACAAAACCATGAGAAGGACCCACAGAACGGGGTCAGATCTTTGCCCGTCCTGTTTCTGAGACGTGCTGAGAATGCGTGAAGCCCTCTCAGAACTCAAAAGGAAGATGAGCAACCTAATCAGAAGGGGACAAGCTCACCACAGACACTTCCCTCAGAAGGTACAAGGATGAGAGCCTGGAAAGATGCCCACGGTCGTCAGCCACCAGGGAAATGCGAACCAGAACCAGTGAGGGCCTCACGCCGAGGAGGACGATGACTGACAGACGGATGGGGGCCCACGGGTGCTGGGCAGGGTGGGGGTGGACCCCGCGGCTCGCTGGGGGTGTAAGACGGTGCAGTTGCCCTGCAGACGGGCAGCTGAGCCCTCACAAGGTTTAACAGGACCCCAGGACCCGGCAGCTCCACCTCCGGGCACAGACCCCAAAGGGGTGGGAGCGGGTCGGGGACAGTGACCCTCCACAGCGGCCACGCAGAGTCACCGCCGGCACCCACAGGGGGAAGCCGCCCGAGCGTCCGCGGCAGCTGAGGGATAAACTGCTGCGGAGTTCTGACAGCCAGAAGAGAGGAGACCTTTAGCTGAACCTCGGGGCACTGGGTGGTGACCCCAGGGGTCAGGGGTCAGAGTCGCATTCAATCAGCCCTAGAAGAAAAGCAAACCTGGATGACACCTGACAAAGGTAAACAGACAAGGCCGAACCCTTAACCGCCTCCCGGAAACACAGCCCAACACTCTTCAAAGGAAGATAACGAAACCCAGATACTTGAGAGACATAATAACCACAGTGTTCGGGATACAGCAAAAAACTGGAAATGAACTAGTTAATGGAAATTGATCCAGAAATTCACATATCTGACAAAGGACTTTCATCTGGGATATACAAAGAGCTCCTCAAACTTTTAATACCGAAAATAAGACAAACAACCGAATTTTAAGAGGGAGGTAACATTTGAACAGATACTTCACAGAAGAGACACAAATGGACAAAAAGCACAGGAAGCTCAACATCCCTAGTCTTCAGGGAAAGGCACCATGTCTCCCCACCAGGAGGGCTGGGGTAACTCGGGCGAAAGCGCCTGGGCTGGGAGGACGCTGAGCCCTGAGGTGTGGCCAGTGGAGGCAGGCAGCGCAGATCGAGGACGAGGCTCTGGCTGCTTCCTAAAGAGGCCGACATCCGCTCACCCTGCAAAACGGAAGGAAGCTTCATGGAAGCTTTACTCACGGAGCCCCAGACTGGAAACAGCTTAAGCCTCACCCATGGGTAAACTGATAAACCATGGGAAGGTGGTGGGACCCCGAGGCAGTAGCCACGGGAGCACCCGGCAGCCTCAGTCACGGGCAAAGCGAGCCGGACCCCAGTGCACAGAACACGTAACATGATCCGTGTGCGTGACATTCTGGAGGAGGTGCATCTGGGCTGGTGGGGGGCAGGTCTGTGACTGCCTGAGGCCGGGGTATGGCGAGAACTGACTTCAGGTCTGTGAGCCACCCGAATCCCTCGGTTAGAATGGGTGTGCCACCGTATGCAGTTCTACAAAACGTGACCCTGTCCCCAGCTCTCCCTGGCTCCCAAGCCCCGACCTGGGCACCCTGGGGCAGTGTCCAGCTCAGCCGCCCTCTCAGCTGCACCTTCAGCAGGGCCCCGGCTGGGCCCTCCCGGCTCTCCTCCCCCATGCGCCCTCCCCAGCCAGCCGCCTCCTTTGCATGTGGCCCCCCACTGCCTCCCGCTCTCCCTGGCTCTGACAGCCCTGCTGCCCCTGTCTCTGGCTGGCCTGTAGCCAAGTGTGGCAGCCCCTGTGACACCGGCCCCAGGAGAAGGGTTTCCCGGAAGGAAGCTGCTCCGCAGTGCCCTCCCAGCTCCCACGGCTCGCAAACAGCGACCCGGGCCTCGGCCCAGGCCTTGGAGAGCCTCCTTGGCAGCCGGGCTCCCTCCGGCCCAGCCCCAGCGGCACAGGCCCTGCTCGGGCTCCGAGCTGTGGGGGCCAGCGAGGGGACTGCTGCGGTTCGAGGAGCGGGGACGGCCTGCAACGGCACATGGAGGTCATGGCTGCCCTTCTGAGGCTGCTGAGAATTGAGAGGGTTGGGGAACAAACGCCAACTTCCAGGCCATGATCTACACCAAGGAGGTGGAAACCGGCACCGTCAGGGGCCCGGCGCCTCGTGTTCTCAGCGGCCCGGTGTGGACAGTCGTCTTGTGTCTTGGAGGAGACCCCGCAACCAGCAGGCAGGAAAGGCTGAAAGCGTTAACCGTGCCTGCTTTGTTCATTTTGGTTTTCAGTAGCTCCACCTTACAGCGGTCAGACTGCCGCTGCCGCAGGGGTGAGAGTCGGGGGGCCTTCCCCCTCGCCCAAAGCAGGGTTTCCACCAGGCCCTGGACCTGGGTGCCGGTGCCCACCCTGCCTGGACCCCTCCTGCGGTGGCCTGGCCCAGCAGACGTGGACATGCTGGGCCCACCCTGCACCCAGCCCCAGCCGCCCTGTCCCTCCTGCTTGTTGCCCACGAGAACCTTCTGTGGCCACAGCTGACATTCTTGAGCCTTCTGCTTTCCCCTCCTGGGCCCCATGCCAAACCCCAGAAAGACTTGCGCTGGGCCCATGGACACTGTGAAGACAAGCCTCAGAGCAGCACAGGGAAACCGAGGCCTAGGGGCGAGACGGGCCCCCCTGGCGTCTGGGGCCAGGACCAGCCTCTCCTGCTCCCCACTGTGTGGAGCTTCCCCAGCCAGGCTCAGTCACCCCAAACCCTGCGGAGCAGATGTCGGGCTGGGGAGAAGGAGCCGAGAGAAGGAGTCCCAGCCAGGGCGGCTGCTCCCAGAGCCCGGCCCACCCCGGGCCTCGCTCGCTGGGCTTGACCGAGGGCAGCAGGTTGCCCGCTGCAGCCCGGCCTGGGTGGACCACCAGCCCCTGAGCTCTCTGGTGCCTCCAAAGCTACCTGGGGCTGTGACACCTCCCACGGGGAGCCACCTGCTCCCTCGGTCCACCACGGCTCAAGATTCAAAACGAGGCGGACATGGGCTTGAGCAGAGAGGCTGAACCCCTGAACTGAAAATCCACTTCCTGGGAGTCTGATCGGAGATGCAGGAAGAGACGTGTCAAAGGATGGTCACCACGATGCTATTTCATAGCGGAAAAGAATCCACAACGAGGGAAGCGATTAAGTAAATTATGACCCGTCCATAATTATGTGCCCACTAAACGTTGTTACGAGGAACATTTAATTGAGGGCAAAACGGTCATGAAGTAGCGTCAACTCAGTCCAGCAGGAAACAAAGCCTCCGCCGGGCCCTACTTCACCAGGACACGGAACAGGCCCGTGGAGAGGGGACAGGAAGGCAAACTCGCGGTGTCAGGACAACGTGCCGACGCCACCCCGGGAGCTGGGTCCCGTGTGACTCCGCTCGGACGCACTTCCCACGACTTTCAGAACAAGGAAGCTATGAGCACTGGTGACTTTTAAAGGCTCGGCAGTGAGTGTGACTGCCCTGGGAAGGGGAGAACGAGGGGCAGGCACGAGCGCCTCTCGGGCGCCCCGCCCCTCCCTGGGCTTCCACCCGTCCCCGCCGGCCACCCACCTGCCCCGGGCGGGTGCTCAGCCCCCACCCCCTGCCCACCAGCAGCCCAGGGAGGCATTTTAGTGTCACCCTGGTCACATCCAGGATGAAGACTGACGTCAGCACCCCAACCTACCAGGATGGCATGAGAGGGCTGTGGAGTCAGCGTTTAAAGCACCCCCACTTGAAATTCAGGGCCCCTTAAAGGGCAAACTTCAACGGAAGCGCCTGTCTAGGAGGAGAGGGGTGCTCCCCAAGTGTGAATGCTTGTCAGGGCTGGGGGTGTGGAAAGAGCTAGTGAGTTCGCCTCGTTTTCCCTCTTGCCTTTCCCGAGAGTCCCTGAGGGCCGTGCATGCGGCTGGGTCAGTGAACCCCTCTCTGGCATGACTGCGTTGCAGAGCCGGGTCCTCACTGCACACCCCCAGCCCTGCAGAGGCGTGAGGGGGGCACCTCCGAGGCCACAGCTGCTCGCCCGGAGGCCTGGGTGGGGGTTCTGGTTGCGGGGGACCCTGGGTGGCACTGAGGCCGTCCTCCCCCGCCCAGCAGCCAGTGTCTCTTGTCCTTCTGGTGCTGGGCGAGCAGCCACTGCCCACCCCATCCCACCCAGAAGCCTCGATGGAGAACAGGAGGCTCTGGAACCTCCAGACCCCATGTCCCAGTGGCTCCGGCCATTACTGCCTTTTCCGGAAACAGGTGTTTTCTGAGTACACGGCGGCTGGAGGGAGGGCAGCTGCCCAAGCCAACACCGAGCCCCGGCAGTGCGGCTCCGGCCGGCAACCTAAAGGCCGGATTCCCCCGGACGCACCATGCTTCTGACTCTGACGTCCACACCAGGGGAGGCTCCCGAGCCCGGGTTTCTCCAAACCTGTCACATGCCCAGAGCTGCGCCGGAGAAGGCCACCGAACCCTGGCCTCATCCTGCAGATGAAGAAACAGCCTGGGCGTCCAGGCAGTGCAGGGCGCTGTGAGGCTCAGCACTTGTTGAAAGCCCTTCGCTCTGCTGTCCAATACCCTGAAAGCCGACGCCGACTCCGAGCCAGTGCTAACTCGAGGGGACCTGGCCAGGGGACGTGGCACCCCTGAGCCCCAGCCTGCCTGCCCACCACACTCCAGCAGCGGAGCCCCCAGCCCCAATTACAGCTCAGCAGCCCACACGGGGCGACAGGCCCTGCGACCTGGCCAGCAGCCCGGGCCGAGCAGGAGGCTCCCGAATCGTCCCACTGGCTGCTCCGTGGGGCCACACTTCACCACACCCTCCTGCTACGCGGGACAGCCCGGTCACAGTGGAGCTTTATTTCAGCTATAAAGTGTCACCAGATTAAAAACATCGAGAGAGTGGCCCGGCCAAGGCCCAGGACGTCTGTGTCGGGGGGCAGACCACAGGCCCGGAGCTGCAGCCGAGACGGGGTGGGCAGGGCCTCGGGACCCAGGCCTCTCGGCTGCTCCCCCCCAGCACGCCGGAGTCCCTCACTTTTGGAGCGGGAGTGCCGTGCAGAGGCCACCGAGGAGGGGCGCCAGCACGTGTGGTCAGGAGGGCTCTCTGTCCAGTGCAGGGCAGAGGGGAGGGCGAGTCGGAAGGGAGACGGCAGCCCGGGCCCCAGGCTCGCCCCTCTCCTGAGATAAACACCCCAACATCCAGATGCTTTTGAGAAAGCTGCCTGGGGGGCAGCTGCTCCAGGATCACCGCCGGGCCTATCTGGCTCCCCTCTGCCCGCGGCGCGGGGCCCAGCCCCTGAGGGTCACTCCAGGTGGCCCCGGGGTGCTCCGACCCGGCCGAGTCCACGCCCGAGGCTGTGCGGCTCAGGTGTCTGGGGGCCCCGCGGCAGGGCAGGTGGGGGGCAGGCCACGGGAGCTGCGCGCCCTCCCCTGCGGTTCTGCTGCACCCGCCTGGGCCACTGGACAGGGGCCCTCTAGCCCCCTAATCCCTGTTGCCATAACAACCCCAGGAGCCCCCTGCCTGGCTCAGCTGCTCTGACAAACATGAGGGTCCCAGGGGGCTCCTGCGAACGCGGCGTGACCTCTGCAGGGGGCTTGGCCCTTCTCCGGCCATGCCCTGGGACAGACCCCGAGGCTGGGCAGGGGGAACGCAGAGGGCGCGTCCAGGCTCGAGGGTGGGCATGGCCGCCTGCCTGCTGGAGCGAGGGCCTGAGGGTCCCTGGTGGGCGGCAGGAGCCGCTGCCCGTGGGACGGCCAAGGGGACCCACGGGCCACGGCTCCTGCTCTCCCCAGAGCCCGGGGTGGTGACCTCCGGGGCCGACGGCTCGGCTGCCTCCGAGGCTGCTGCGAGCAGAAGGGTGAGGCAGCCTCCGGCCACGTCTCCTCCGCCGGCCGGCAGGAGTCGAATCCCTTGGGGATCTCGGCCCTGGCCCATGTGTCCCCAGCCGCAGGGAAGGCTCCCGAGTGTGACTCTGATTCCTCCGCAAGGACCACGCCGGGCCGGTCAGCTGAGCCCACCCGGGAGGAAGCCGCGTGAGAAGAGTGCGAGGGGGCCCAGCGGGGCGAATGGCCGCAGAGACGGGGTGCCTCCGAGGCACCTGCCCCCAGGGAGCCCCACGCCCTCAGCCTGCCAGCCTCCGCACACACCCACCCTCGGCTCAGACGTGCCCCCTCGTGGGCGCGGCCAGGGCCCCCCTCCTCCCACCACCAGAGCCTCTCTGGCCTGCACATCACGGGGGCACCCCATGGCCGGGGCCTGCTCGCTCCCCCTGGAGCCCATCACACCACCTGGCTCTGCAGTGCTGGGGTGGGCATTTGCCAACCAGAAAGGGTGCTGTGGGGAAGGGTCGGAGCCCGGGCGGGAGGGGCCAGCTGGTGTGGGCGAGCGGACCTCGGAACCTTCCCGAGGCCGGCACCTCCGGTAAGGGGCCCACCTGCCCTGCCGCCCTGTGAGATGCCAGGTGACGGGAAGGAGACCCACCCCCGTCCCTGCCCCGTGCGGCCCCCTGTGTGTGCTTTGGGGGCTGTGCCGTCAGCGGCCACCTGTGCGACAGCCTAGACCCCGCAAGGCGGGAGCAGAGCGGTCAGAATCAGCTGCTTTTCTGCTTTTCCAGGCCATTCTTCTAGGGGAGGCAGGAGGCCCTGCCGGCCAACCCCCACCTCCCCTGCCCCCCAGGGCGGGGCTGAGCAAGGCTGGGACCCCTCAGGGATGCCCCCCACTCCATTCTCTCCAACGACCCCCAGTGCCCCCCAGCAGACAGACCTGCCTGCGGCCCCTACACCCACATATGCCCCCGTCCTCCAGCACAGAAGCCTCCTGGCCTTGGTGCCGCTGCCTGCCCATGGCAGGGGGTGGGACGACACCATAATGACACCCGCGGGGAGCCAGGTGGTCCTACGAGCTACCTGACCTCGGGTATGGCCAGGAAAGCCCCGACTGTCTCCTGGGAGAGGTGTTTGTCCCTGAGCATTACCCCAGGGCCATGTCACCCAGGCTGCACAGGGCAGGGGTGGGAGGTGGGGGGCTGCCGGGCCCTTCAGCCCACCTCAGACACGGAGGACACGATGGCCCGAGAAGGGCCCCGACGTTAGGCCACTTGGGGCTTTGCTACTGTGCCGTGTCTTGCGGGTGGCAAAGGGTCACGCGGCGCCTGAGCTGCCCTGTCGGTGGGTGGGATCCGCACGCTCCTGGGGAAGCTCACCCCAGGCCCTGCGCGGGGTCAGCCGTGACCAACGGGCCAGGAGCGCGTGCTCAATGTCTATGTGGTTGAAAAGCTGTTTAGAAGCTCTTTACAGAAGCTTTATTCATAATCCCTCAAAACTGGAAGCAACCAAGATGCCCTTCACCATCATCTAGCAATAAGAGGAACTGAGTTCTCAGGCCCCCAAACAACCGGAGGCCCTGTAAACGCACGTGGTGAGCGCAGCGAGCTGGTCTGACAAGCGACACACTGCACGACGCTGTGGCAGGGCTGTGGCTGTGGGACTGCGCCCGACAGCCGGGAAGAGCCTCCGGCCCGGGGGCCGCGGCCCTAATGCCAGTGACGGTGCTGCGCTGGGGACGGCAGCCGGGCGCGAGCCTCCAGGAGAGGTGTGGGTGTCCGTGGGTACCACCCACCGCGGGGTCCACGAACACACTCCCTCTGCACGGACTCCTGGGCACCCAGATGGCCGGCCATCTCCCCTCCCCCAGCAGACCGCGCGCCGTGCCCGTTTCAAGGATTTGTGAGCTGAGGCTCCGAGGCCACGGAGCGATTAGCGGCCAAGCTGGGCACAAAGCCCTGGGCTTCCGATTCCACCCTGCAAGGACCTCGGGGGCCTCTCGCCAGCACCAGGGCTTTGCAAGCTTCACTCTGGATGGTATTTGCAACGTGCCCTTGGCCTAGTGCTCCGACCTCTCATTCTTCTGTTTTTTCCTTCCTGGTCCTTGGGAAGGGAAAGGAGGGGAAGGGGGAAGTCGGGGAGGGAAGGAAAAGTCCTCGAGCCCCACGAGGAGAACACCATGGTGAAGAGGGGAACTATGAGCAAGTTCCTGCTGCTGTGCAGCGCCAACGTCCCTGAACAGCCCCAGTCACCTGCCCGGCTCCACAGGTGCTGCCACCAGCTACGGGGCGGGCAGAGCCACTCCCAGGCAAAGCTGCAGGCTCCGGCCGCCCCTCTGGGGAGGGAGCGCGGTGGGCAGGGGGCCAGCCCCCCGTGGGGGAAGCCGGAGCTGAGTGCTCTTTGCTCTCCCCACATGGCAGCCCCTGGGCAGGCAGCTCTCTCCACCCACGCGGGCTGCTTGGCCGGGCTGGGCGGCGCTTCCCCCTTGAGCAGAACCATGTGCGCCGGGCATAAACTCGCAATTATCCGTGCGCAAATCTGCAGAACCCACTCGGCTCGGAACTCGGCTCGGCTATTTCTAACTCTGCCTTCAGCCCCTTCCTGCCTGAAAATCATTTTTTGGAAAATAAAATGAAACAGAATAAGCTGATGTCCCCAGGAGGCTGTGGGTTGATGGGGCCCTCGCCAGCCTCAGTGAGCTGACCCTGCAGGGTGAGCGGCAGGGCTGGGGGCAGGCTGCAGGGTCAGGGCTGGGGGCCAGCACTGAGGCCACCCCCCGCCAACCACCTGGGGTCAGGCCAGGTCCCCACCCCGGACCACCACCCTGCAGCCAGGACTGCCCAAAAGGGGCCCCAGAGAGCACCAGACCCAGCTCCCCATTAGGCTGGAGAAACCGAGTCCACAGAGGGTGAGACCTGGCCGAGGCTGTGGGTCAGAGACAGGCACTGCACGGGGCCATCGGGACAGGCCCTGAGACTGCGGCCACCCCAGCACCGCTCCCCATGACACCCTGCCAGGGCGGGACCCGAGGGGCCGTCGGGAGGAGCCACGGGGGCGGGACCCGGACCCAATGCTGGGGAAGGGGCTGGCGTCCAGTAAACCGAGACAGCACAACTGCTCACGGCGGTGGCCTGGGTGCTCTCGAGAGCAGGAGACGTGGCCTGGCTGCCGCACGCAACCGCAGGTCCCGAACCTGGGAGCAGAAACCAGCAGGCCGACCTCCGACAGCTGATTGAGGAGCGTCACCCGGCAGACATGGGCGTCCTCTGGAGGGTGATTACAACGGACTGCCGCCTTCTTTGGGATTTTCTCTATTCTCACCAGCCTAGAAATAGTGACTCTTTGAGCACATCTTCCCAAGGTGTCACTGGACAGAGCTTTCATGAGGTCACTTCAGCGAGTGACCACGAGCATCCAGTCTGGGGGCTGACATGGCGAGCGGCACGTCAGGGACGAGTGCCCGAGGACAGCACACCTGTGCTCGCCGGCTGGGTCTGCACTGACCCCGCAGAGTTCCTAACACACCGTCAAACCCGTTAGGGTCCCGAACTGTCCAAAGTATGTGGGGTCTGATGTAAAGTGCACGTTTCTGAACATTTCACTATCTGAGTGCTTAAGTATTTACTTTTTCAAAGCTTTCAGCATTTCAAGAAGTATAAGAACGATGAACAAGACACGAGGGCTTTGACAAGCTAGAAAACTGCTGTGGAGCTGCAGGGGACGGCGGACAGTGAGCCGGGAGGTTGATCGGCTTCCGGAGACGCCTGAGAACACTGTGGGCAGAGCAGGGAGCTCCGCAGAGCAGCTGCCGCTGGCCGCCCCCTGCCCATGCCACCCCGGCCTGGGCCCCCTCGGGCTGCGAGCCCCTCTCCCTGCAGGCGGCGGAGGGCAGGTGTCCCAGCCTCCGCCTGGTGGGTGGGTGTGCGGGGCCGGCTTGCTGACACCGCTCCGGGCCGAGGCCCCCTGCCTCTGCGAGTCAGCACTGCGTCACCGCTCTGGCTCCCACGGGCAGAAGGGCCCCGGGTTTATGATGAAACCTGCGACTACCTCAGGGACATGATGCTTCGTTTACTACTACGTTAGGCTCGAAACACATGAGACATGCTGGGTGCACTTTTGCTATAAAAAGAAGAACCGAAAATGCCTCTTGGTTTCCATAAACCTGCTGCTGGTCTGGGTGACCCATCCAGACGTAAACCCCAGGTGGTGGCCCCGCTGCTCCCATGTCCGGCGACTGCCCCTCACCGCGGCCCCTAGGCTGGACCCAGCGCTGGGACTGGGCAGTGCTGGGACAAGCCCTCCCCTCACACTCACCACCGCAGGTCACAGGCAGCGCCAGGCCGTGCTGCCTCTTGCCTGCCTGACTCCCCTGGCCACACTCCAGGCCCCGATGCCACGTGCCGCAGGGGGAGCTTGGGGCCGACATCTCACGCCCCACCAGCCTCTCCTTCCTGTCCTCGCTCACCACAGCGTCGCCCTCACCTCCACCTGTGGCCTCTGCGTCTCAGCAGCACTGAGGGCCTGCCAGGCCTGCCACGGGCTTCCGGCGTCCTGTGGGCACGGCGGACCCTGGGCAAACTCAGCCCCGGGCCCGGGCACTTGCTCAGGGGCAGGCAGAGGTCAGGCGTGGCCGGGAGACGCGGGGCCAAGGCGGAAGCTGGAGGAGAGCCCAGTGGTGGTGCCGAGACCCTCACCTTGAAGATCAGGCAGTCCGCCTTGTGCTCGGCGTACATGGAGGTCAGCCGGTACTGGCTCTCCGTGGTGATGTCGATCTGGTAGCCGGTCAGTGTGTAGCAGGCCTTCCGGAACTCCTGGATCTTGGTCTGGAAGACCTCCTTCAGCCGCTGGTTCTTCAGCTCGGCGCTTTCCACCTGCTTCTTCAGCTCTGCAGGGGGAAGGAGGAGAGGTGCAGGGCTCAGGCCGGGCTGGGGACCGAGGTCAGCCCTGGGCCCTCGCCCAGAGTGGGGAGAGGACACGGTGTGCAAGGGTGTGAGAGGGCAAAAGGTCAGAGGTGGCCAGCTGAGAACACAGATGCAACGGTCAACACTGCCGCGGGAGGAACGCGGCTGCTCCCCAGGGGGGACCAGAAGACGAGCCGATCAAGACCTGCCCTCCCGCAGCAACATGACAAAGGTCCGCCATTCGAGCCACCGGCTCTGCAGGCCAGACGCGAGGCCAGCGCCTCCCCTGCACCGAGCCCAGCACCCAGCCCGGCCTGGTCCTCCCAAGACGATCTGCTCCCAGCAGCAGACGCCACAGACAACACTGGGGACCCTGAGCCCTCCGCCAGAGCCACAGGTTTTCGGGGAGACGTGGGGTCTCAGGAAGAAGCAGTGACGGGGCCCGACCCCTGGAAGGCTGCCCAGCTCGACTGTGTGATGGGGACAAACCACTCCAGGCCCGCGTGTCCACTTCCTTGCTGGGGCCGGGAGCTTCCAGGCCACGTGACCCTGGGGGACCTCAGGGGGGACCGTGGGGTGAGGTGGGCGCCCAAGGGGGCCACCAGGGCCGAGTGCAGAGCCGGTGCCAGTCCCCACTCCACCCCCAGGACCTGGTGCCACATGCTACCCACGCCGTGTTCCACGCAACTCCGCCAGGAGGCTCCACAGCAGTCTCCACACAGCTTCCCCGAGTGTCTTCTGAGTAATTAAACCATGATTTACCCCTTGCCAATCAGCAAGCCTGGCTCCCTCACACAGCTGCCTCGTGGTGGCCTGGGAGTGCCCCAGGCAGGCGAGACCCCTGCCCACCTCTCGCCAGCTGGGAGCCCAGGCTGGGGGGTAGTTGCGAGCCAGCTCCTGGCTGCTGGTGTCCCCCCCTGGTCTGGGAGGGGTGACACCAACGAGGCCACGACACCAGGAGAGGAACGGACAGCTGTCCTCGCACTGACCCACACCGCCCAGAGGGTGGCACAGGGACCCTCCTGAGTGGGGGCTTGCGGGGGCCCAGGAGCCGCACACGAGACGCAGCCCTGGACGCAGGGCCCACCCGGGGCAGCAGCGCCAGGAGGAGGTCCCAGGCAGGGCTGCGCCGCCACCCCTGGACGCAGCAAGATGAGTGCAGCTGCCTGAGGGTGCAGGGCTGGGTGCCAGGGCTGCTGTGCGGACTCGGTGAGAGGCCGGGAGGGCTGTGGCTGCTGCTTCTCCTGGTGGCGCACACCCAGCGCCTCTCCCACACCTGGGCACGCACAGGACCGGAGCGCGAGTCCTGTCTCCCGTGTCCCCAGTGACATGGGCGCCTGGCGGGAGGCCCCAGCTGAGCCTGTGCACCTTCCTTTCCTGCCTCCTGGGGTGCAGGGAGGCCGGGGAGCCCGCACCAAGCCCTCCAGAGCCGCCCCCGCCTTGGGGACACCGTCACTCCACACTGAGACCTCTCCATCCGGGCAGGCCAGGGCCCTGGTCCATCGAGTAACCAGACAATGGAATCAAAAGGTTCACACACTGGG
This sequence comes from Bradypus variegatus, assembly GCA_004027775.1. Taxonomy (NCBI): domain Eukaryota; kingdom Metazoa; phylum Chordata; class Mammalia; order Pilosa; family Bradypodidae; genus Bradypus; species Bradypus variegatus. Next base: position 2,395 of record PVKY010002636.1, on the reverse strand, counting down.
AGCTTGACCCCAATATTCTTCCCCGCTTCCCCGAGCCAATCACTCCAAGTCTGAACGGCCGGCCAGGGGAAGCGGCCCCAGGGGGAAACTCCCACATCGCAGGGCTGGCACCTCACCTGCCGGGGACCACGAGGGCTTTGAGATGTCCTGGGTGTCCGACGGGGACAGAGTTACGTCCCGATGATAAACGCGGCTGGCTTCGGAGAAGGAAGCCGCCCCTTTCCCCACGACGCGCCCTCAGGCTGCCTTAGGGCTGCTGCCCGGTGCGGTCGGCACCCATCCAGACCCCCGCAGCCGCCTTGGCATCTCGGGAGGGCCCAGGGCAGGGAGGGAGAGCCCAGCGGTGCCCCTTCCCCCCTGAAGGGAGGTGGGCCCCCCACCGGGGCACGGCACACACCCGCGGGTACGCACACCTGCCAGGGACACCGCACACGCCTGTAGGGTGTGGCACGCACCTGCTGGGGTGCCCAGCCCTGCCCTTCCTCCAGCTGGGGATGGATCCCAGGAGAAGCAGTTGTCACGTGCACTCCTGGGGTCCACTGGGCTCCTGCCGTGAGCCGGGGTTCCCGTGGGACATGCCAACCCCTTCCACAGCTGGGCCTCCAGCCCCCCCCAGGAGGCTCCGAGGTGGGAGGGAGAACGGCACCCCCTCGGCTACAGCCTGCCAGCGGTGGTGAGGTCCCAGGTCCAGGTGGGTGGGCTGGGGGAGCCCTGGGGACCCTCACTTGGATTTTGGGCCCAGAGGACCCGATGTGTTGACGCCCCCTAATCCTTGCAGTTCAGCCCCTGCACAAAACTGAGCAATTCACACAGTGGCTCAGGTTAAACGCGGGGCTCGGCCTTGGAGGAACCCCCTCCCTGCTGGCTGTGTTCAGGCACCCCTGCTCCGCGAGCTGGGGGTGGGGGACAGGGGGCCCTGGGCATGGGTGCTGGGGAGAAGCCCCGCTCTGCCCTGCGTGGACTGAGACCTGCAGTGAGGCCGAGCGGCCGGGCTTCCCTTCTCTGGCTGCATGGTGCCGGCCGTGGCGCCTCATCCCTGCCTCGGGGCCCCTGCACGTGCCGGGAGCCCACCCTTGCTTCCCCAGCACACGCCTGCACAGCCCGGCTGTCACGCCGCCTCTCGGGAGCACGTCTCCTCCCGGTGTGTGTCCTCGGCACACGCGTCACCCCTCACAGCCCCCGACAGAGCATTTAAAAGAGCTCTTTTCTTAATTCCGTGTCCTCCAGGAGACTGAGCTCCACAAGGCCGAGGAGGTGTCTTTTCTGTCACTACTGTGTCCCTGACGTGTCCAAATAGCCTGGAACAGACTGAGTCCAGGATAAGTGGATGGAACATTCTACATAAAACCCCAAATCACGAGCCCATAGGAAAGCTCTAAGGTCAGTTGAAGCAGGACGTGCACTCGGGGCCTCCCTGGGCGAGCCGGGCTGGGCCCGAGCTGGCCCTGCCTCACTGGAATCCCCACTAAAATGGCAGCGGGGGCGAGGCGGCCATGGACGGACGAGGGGATGTGCCCCAGACGACAGGAGCAGATGGGGGCGGTGGGAACAGAGCCCAGAACCCTCTGCAGGCCTGGGGGGTGTGGGGGCAAGAGGGTGTCTGCTCAGCGAGTGGCTCCTACTGAGCAGCCGGGCTCACCCTGCAAGGAGGTGGGGGCTCCTCGTGGGGAACCTGTGTTTTAGCAGCGCGTTTCCTGGGGGCCCACAGCAGCAGAGGGTGAGGGGGCCACTGAGCCACCCTGGGGTGGCCAGGCTTTGGTCTCCCCCTTGGCTCAGCTGCCAGGGGAGAGTGGCCCCAGAGGAGCGGGGCCCCTGGTGAGGGGCTGTCTGCGGCTGGGGCCCACCTGAGGTGCCAGCGACCCCCACGCCCTGCGGCCAGCAGCCCAGCCCGGACCCGAGCACCAGTCCAGGCAGGTCCGAGAGGAGAAAAAGCCAACAACCTCCAGAGGGGAAAACAAAACTCCCCAAGACGTGGGCTCCCCCAGGCCTCTGACTTCCCGGTAGTGGGGGACACACTGGTGGAGGCTGGGGGGCAGAGACCACCTTCCCACCCGCAGTCCTGCCCCTCCCCCTGCCCTCCTGGGGGACGCACAGACGCGGAGGCCACCAGCGGAGAGGAGGGCGGTGGCCACCCCAGGTGCAGCTGGCCTGGCCAGAGCGGGGCTCCAGGACAGCGCGCCCACACATGCGGAGGGCTGAGGAGGGCGGGGGCTCTCCCGGGAGCACACGGAACAGCAGAAAACCAAGCACACGAAAATGAGGCATACGTTAAGTTTAGGAGGAAAAAAAAAGAACCAACACCAAACTCCCACCCAAAAAACAACAAAAAACAAAAACAAAAGACAGGAAATGCAAACCAGCATAACCAGAGAGACCACAAGCTGCAGACCCGCAG
>PVKY010002635.1:0-24715 GCA_004027775.1 Bradypus variegatus | reverse complement strand
ATAAAAATTAAGAAAAAAAAAACACTTAAGCAAATCAGTCAAACTTCTGATAAACAGAAATAGGAGACAATGTTAAAGAGAACTGGGGACAAAAGATACATTAATTATTTGTTGAGGGGCAATCTTAAGATTTTCAAATGACTTCCAGAGAAAATATGGTTATCATAAAATGATGGAATGGCATTTTAAAAAGACTAACTTTAAAAAAGAAACATAAGAAAATCAAACATCAAGCATTTTATACCTCATGCATTTCTGAATAATTTTTTTTTACAAAAAACTTTCCCCAAAACATCTTCTAAGTATCTCATGAGTCAAAGAAGATATGGAAATTTAAAGATTAAAATTTCTTAAAAATGAAAATATAACACATAAACTAGTATTCAACTAAAGCGATAGAAGGAGAATAAAGCCTTCAAAAAACTGCAGAGGGAGAAAGACGACGGAAAGGAGGACTCCTGCTGCTGCACCGCCATCTTGCTGCCTCTGGCGCCCCAAGGGAGCGGGGCCCAAGGGGGCGGGGCCTGAGGGGCGGGGCCCAAGGGGGCGGGGTGAGCACTCCTCCCCATTTTTTAATGTAAAAAAAAATTATTTTACTTGTAGTGTTGTATATTTACCATGAAGCTTTATCTTCAATATCAGGAACAACACATGAAGGCCACCATCACCACTCACATTGATTGTCACATTGGAAATATATAAAATACAAGGATTAGAGTGGAAGAAACACAATTGTCATTAATTGCAGCTGACATGATTGCCACAAAGAGGGCAATTTATAGGCTATTAGAACTAATAAAGGGTTCAACAAAGTTGCTAGCAACAAGAACAATACATAAAACAATGGTATTCTTATAAATTAGAAAATGCAATTTAAAAGATGCCACTTAATATAGTTAGGAATGTTAACATATGCATGACCTTATTATAAAACATGTGAAAGTCACAATGGACTTTACCTAAATAAATGGAGTGATATACTCTATTCATAGATGAGAAACTGAATATCATAAACAATCCTCCCCAACTAATCTGTACATTCACTGCAGTTGTAAAAACAACACAAAATCCAAATGTGACAAGCTGATCCCCAAATTTACATGGAACCAAGTTCCAAGAATAACCAAGCTCCTTTGGAAGACAAAGGAGAAATCACTCCATCACACATGATGACCAGTTATAAAGCTATGATAATTAAAAGACAGAGTTAATGGCAAACTTAGATAAATGGTCCAATTTAACAGAAAACACAGCCCAGAAACATTCCCACGATCATGTGGAAAGTGGATATAATAATAGAGATGGCATTACAAATCAGAAGGGAAAGGATGGATTCTTTTCTTAAAAGGTACTAGAAAATCTAGTCATTCATATGGAATTAATGAGAATTTATGAGAATGCTCGTGATCTTAGTTAGTGAAGAGGTTCTTAAATAAGGCACACACACATACACAAAGTAATGACTGAAAAATTTAACTATATTTAAACTAAAAACTTCTGGATGATAAATGACACTATAAACAAAGTAGATACACAGATATTCTACTTCTCCACATTTTTATATAAAAGATTCTCTTTTCTACCTTTAAATTACAGAAGAATGTCTAATGTGAAATGTCTAAGATCTTCATGAGGAAAGTTATTAAAATTGTATTCAAAAGACTTCAATAAATTGAGGTCTATGATGACATGAATGGGGAAAATTATATTTACTTAAAATCTATTATCCTCCAATCCAGTCCAATCCAGAAAGACATGATTGAGTCTATGATAAACTTGGCATTTCAAGTTGGTGGAGGAAAGAATAGACTATTGATTAAGAGTTATGACAACTGACTGTTCACTTTTGTTAGGAAGAGGAGGGGCTGAAAGTTGAACAACCATAGGAAAATTAAGCAAATGTGACACAAACAGGCAATGTACAATAGAGAATCTACAAATGGTCAGAAACATGAAAATGTTTGATTTTACTAGGAATTAGGGAAATTCAAATTAAAACTAGCCATTTTCGACCATGAGGTTGGTGAGAAAAACTACCAAGACTGATAAAACCAGGTGCCAGCAAGGGTAGGGAGAAATGGGTACTTTTTGTGGAGCATGAACAGAAGGAAGTAATTTCACCACATCTCTGATTTTTTAATCTATATAATTTTTAATCCAGCAATTCCATGAAATAAGGCAGGGCAATAATTACAGGAATGAAAAGCTGTCTTTTACATGTTAAGTGAAAAGTTGCAAAATAATGAGGGTATAATCCCATTTATGTGAAACATAGATGTAAAACAAAACTAGCTGCTTAAACAAGTGAGGAATTTCTTTCATTCCCAAGTAACAGGCCAGTTTCTCCAGCCTCAACACGTGCCCTCCATCTCGATGCCAGGTCACAGCTTCAGCCCCTGCACTGGCATCCCAGCCAGCAAGAAGGGGGAAATGAAGAGAAGTGTACCCCCAATTCCTTATTTAAGGGCCCAGTATGGAAGTTTTACTCACATCCCATTGCCTAAAACTTGGCCACAGTTAATAGTTAGAGAGGCTGAGAAATATAATCTTTAGCTGAGCCGCCCTGCATGCAGGGAGAAGGAGTTGTATTGAAGAAGGGGGAAATGGTTATGGCAGCAGTCTCTGCCAATGTACTTAGGCCTGTGAATGCACGGAACAGAGCCTGGGAGGACACACGCCAAACAGCGCTCAGCTCTGGAACAGGACTAAGTTTGGTGATGGTGGGGAGCCAGTCAGGAGGCAGAGCATTGTTTGAAATTTTTTCACAGTAATGACACATTCATGTATTGATTAAGGAATTAAAAAATGTAATAAAGTTTAAAAATTCTTTATTTGTAGCTTCATACTGATAGAACACATTAAATACATTAAATCTATCTACATTTCCCCGAATTAGAATTTATCCCATGCCCAAGTTACCCTGCATTGGTAACCCATTACATGCACAGCCTTGTTCTGGGAGTCCCTCAGCTCACGAGGCACAAGAACTGTGTTCCGTGATATCGGGGTGTAGGTGGTGCCTGCGGTGCAGCGGCCCAAAGTGCCTGCGTGTCAGGGGCAGAAATGGGACACGAACCGGAACCAGCCATGCCTGGCCCTTTCTGCAGCGCTGCATGCAGCGACGGTGTTTCTTACCGGAACAGAAAGCTACAACTTCTCTAGCTCGGTGTAATTCAGCTTTTAGACAACGGAGAAGGCAGGAAATGGATATGATGCCCAAAGGCTTTGCACTACTGAATTGGATCAGGACTTCGCCCCCACAGCTAGGGGACCACAAGTTTTTTTGTAGGCTAAGGATTACAAAAATAAAAGTAAAGAACTTCCCAGAAACAAAACAGTCATCATCAGCTTTGACTACCTTCTCAACCAACTACTCAGGTATAGGATTATCTACTGACCTGTTTAAAATGATGGCAGAGGGGAGAAAAAGAATCTGCCTCTCTTAATGTATAATAAAACAAACTAAAAACAGGAAAAAAAAAAAAAAAAAGAACAAGCCAGGATCCGAAATTAGAAACAAAATTCTGGTGGGGATCATGACTCCTCAGTAGGACACATCTCTGTCTATGGGGAGTGATGCTCGGCAGAAGCGGTTTAACAAACTTTCAGAACAGAAGAAGTCAAGCCTAACGTCCTCCAAAGAAAGCTGCCAGGTCGCAGAGAGGAGCAAACAAAAGATCAGGACCCAGCTGCCTATTTTAAGGTATAAAGAAATGGCATGCGACAAAGGCAAACATAATACAGGGCAAAAAAAAAAAAAAAAAAGAGAGAAAAAAGAAGGCAAGCAAGAGAAAGCATAATCCTAGAACAAAACAAAATGTCTTGTGAAGAAAACATCTCAAAGATGACACGATAAATAACGAGAAGGAAATAAGAAAAACAGACTGAGGACCCAAACAGCACCATCACAAAACTGAAAATATATGAAGACCAGACGAAACAGAACAGACACAGCCGAAATCCAAGCCACCAAAACAGGAACAAGAGAGGAAAGCAATTATATAAGAACAATGATGCTCTAATATAAAATAACCAGCACCTTGAGCAAAGCAAATTGAACAAATGGGAAACTTTTGAAGATAGCTGTCAGCATTTAAACAGCGAGAAAGGAATAGTTATTTACGGACTGTAGATTCTAGAGTGATGACTGTGTGCGTGTGTGTGTTGTTTGATTTGTACTTTTTGGTTCTGCTTGAATTTTTTTTTATTTTACGAGAAGACATTTCATTTTCTAAAAACCAACAGTTATTGCAGGGAGAACAATAGACGTCCTCCATTTAAAGCACAGCCACTGTCAACTGAACACACTACAACTTCATGTCAAATGCATGTATTACCTTGCTATTTCATTCTTTACTTTTTCTTGGTGGCAAATGATAAATTGAAACCTTTAAAAATTACGCATCAAAATAATGTTGCTGTCAGATACTGATGAACTAGTTTGTTGAATAGGTCAGACAAAATATATGACATGCTTTTAGCACCAATTAAAAAAAATTTTGAATTTCTGTTACCCAAACTTCTAAATGAGAGGTTACGAACTCCCTGATAGCCTTTTCTGGATAAAGAACAAATGTGCCCCAAGAAGTAACTGCTAGGTCCCTGATTAATAACATAATCATAGTGCCCTAAACAAAGAGAAGATCAATCCCGGGATTTTCTCCTTTAGTTAGCATTATTAAAACTCTGAAGCTTTGGGGAAGAGTTTCTTCTTTTTTCAAGTTTTAATCATGAGGTAGACACCATTCAAAGTCAACGTTAAGTGCAGCCAACTTCTGTCGATAAAAATATGATTATTAATCATAAGATTAACAATCAGAAATTCCCATTATAAAAAGTCAATTCAAAGTTTTAGGAAACAATGCTGATCAGCAGTACTCTGGCTTGAGTTTCCAAATTCCTTCACCACTTGAAGTCCTATGAAAAGTGCAAAGATTTCTCAGTAGTTCTCGAAATACACAGGACTGTGATGCTGATAGCTTGGATTCAAACTCCTGCAGTATCTCCCGAGTGCTGGCCTGGCCGTCAACCTGGGCCTGGAAAGCAACGAAGTTTCTCATTTCTACCAGGAGATCATCATGCTCCATCGTGGAGGGCGGTGGCCTGGAAGCCTCTGGAAGGTGTGCATTTTCACTTTCTAACCGCTCGGGCAAAATCAGGTGGTTTCTAGCTCTCATTTTAGCCAAGAGTGAGGATGAAGTGGGGGCCCCAGGCGAAGAGTCTGCATCTTCTGCTTTTCCACTAAAATGCTCCGGCACATTCTCCCTCCCCTCTTTCTTCACGATGCTGCCCTGGAGAGAAGATAGTATATTTATATATTTAATTTCATGCTTATGTCCCCATTCACTTCCCAAAAGGCTTTGAGAGGCCATAAAATAAACACATGTGCCCAGGGAGAAAGAAATGAGCTAATGCAGGGAGAAAGGAGGGGGAAATAAGCATCAGAATCCACTGACTATGAAAGACAGGAGGAGGGGCAGGGCAAGGAGAAGATGAAGGAGGAGAAGGGGGAGGAGAAAAAACGAAAACACTCTCTTCATGTGCATTCTGAGGGGGTGAAGGAAGAGGGAAGTCAGAGTGGCTGGGATGGACATGTCCTTTCCTTTTCTGTGGTCTTGTCCTGTTCTCCCACCACTTTATCCTCACTAGGCTCTGTGGAATAAGAACATATCATGGCTGTGCCTTTTCACTTTTAAATGCAATGTTTTTACTTGTTCCTATCCTACACCTCATGTTAGTTCCCTTAAAACAACACAAATCAACCTTTGAGAGGGTCTCAAAGCCCTTCTGCCAAAAGGACTTGGGAAGTCAAAAAGATCCTCCGTTCCTACATGTGCTCACATTAGTCAAAACTGGAGTCCGAACCTGGCAGTCTTCCAAGTTTGTTACTAATGTACCTCCTAACCAGAAAAGACCAAAGGAAGCATGCAATGATGGACTTCACCCGTAGGTCAGGTCCTGGAGAATTTACTCTCATCAGTGTTCTCAGGTGTGCTGGGGGTTATGGAACAGGGAGCTGGATGCCTGCTCCCGCACTAGTAACCTGCGGGTGGCAGCCAACGCGGCTTTCCAAGCCTTCGTCTACTGGGCCTGCAGCAGGCCCGGCGCCTCCAGCCCGGAAAGGTTCCTTTGGCAGTGACATCATCCCTGTCCCTGCATTAACTTTCTGAGGGCAAAACAGAGATACTGCTGCATTTCTTGCGTTAAAAACTTTGTCTTTTAGGACCTTGGCTGGCCCTTTTACATTCAAATGAAAGTGCTTCATGTGTCAGAGCCTCCAGTACACCACCAGGTATCATCCTGCTGGCGATAACCATTTTCCTTTTACATCCAGAATCTAGTGAAATTCTCATGGCAATTTGTGCCAGTTTGGATATATTATGTCCCCCAGAAAAAAGCCATGTTCTTTAATGTGGGGGCAGATGTATTTAGTCTTGATTAGGTTGGAACCTTTGGATTAGGTTGTTTCCATGGAGATGTGACCCACCCAACTGTAGATGATAGCTCTGATAATTTCCATGGAGGTGTGGTCCTGCCCATTCAGCGTGGGCCTTGATTAGTTTACTAGAGCACTATAAGAGCTCAGATAGAAGAAGCTTGCAGCTGCAGCTTAGAGAGATATTTCAGATACAGCCTTTGAAAGCATATTTTTGCTGATGCTTTGGAGATAGTAGCCCAGAGTTTGCCCCGAGAAGCTAAGCCCAGAGACATTTTGGAGAATGCCATTTTGAAACACAACCTGGGAGGAAGTAGACAGCAGCTAACAGCTAACCTTCCCAGCTAATAGAGGTTTTCCGGATGCCAATGGCTTTTCTCCAGTGAAGGTATACTCGTATTTACGCCTTGGTCTGGACACTTTTTATGGCTGTAGAATTGTAAATTTGTAACCAAGTAAAAACCCTTTATAAAAGCCAATCCATTTCTGGTATTTTGCATAATAGCAGTGTTAGCAAATCGGAACACAATTCAATCAAGCAAGTCTCACATGCGAAAAGCATGCAGGCCATCACCTTACCTGGCATTTGTCTTTTGGAGATACTGAAGGAGGTGGCTGAACACAGAAGTTAGAATTCCTTTTCTCACCAAATCTACTCCTAAATAAAGAAAATAATTACAATAGTTAAAAATGTGCATATTTGCTTTTGAGACTTAAGAGATCAAAGTAACTCTTCAACAACTAAACTCTTCCTGGAAGAATTTTTGTCCACATAGTTATGCACTCATAGCCATGAAGTTTCTATTCTATCTGCTTGGATTTCTCCACTTTATTCTCCTGGAAGGTAGCTGCTACCTTTCAGAGTGAGAACCACATGCTATCCTGAATTTGACAGGTGGTGGAAACCACCTCAAATTCTAGGCAGGAAAGTTATTCTAAAAGAGCATAATGATACACAGTAATTACTGCTTGTCGTGACTCAGCTCATCACCTTACACACCCGACTCTGGCTGATGGAAGCCCAGATACCACGGCCCTCCCTACTTCAGAGAAGCAGGAGGACGCACACACACCTGCCCCAACCTCATTCCTAGCATGAATCGTTTGGCCTCCTCTGCGTCCGGCAGGGCAGCATGTCTTACTTTATTCCTGCTGGGGTGCCAGAAAGCCCCCGCTGGCCAGTCCAGGTCGGGATCCCAGACACAGCCCCCAGGCACCGCTGGCGGGAGAGTCTCAGCGCTTTCAGGGCGTCCTGGGCCACTCGGTTGGCTTCTGCCTCCACCAGCACAAAATCGGGGTTGGCGCCATCCATGATGACATCGTGCTTCATGACACTGTGCACACCGACTGGCAAGAGCAAAGCACACTGTCAAAGGGCACGTCTGTGTGCACACAGACCCACCTTCCTGCTTCCGTGACAGTTGTTGGGTCATGGTGGAGAGACAACAATGCTATTACAAGTGGCCGCTACAACCCAGGCACTACACCAAGCCTGCCCTGTCACCCTCCCTACCACCTCTGAGGGAGCTGTCACGACCCCTGCTTACAGACAAGTGCACTGTGTGAAAGCCAGTCACCCAGGGGTCCTCAGCCTGAAGGTAAGAAATTAGGGCTCAAACCCACTTCTGCTGGAGGTTGCGTGCCCCCCACTGAAGACTTTCCCAGTAAGTGAATTTTCCAAATACTCTACGCGAAGCATAATGCTTTAATTACACCATGTTAAACATTTAACCTCTTCCCTCCTACCTGGAAACTAAAAACAAATCTTCTATTAATAAACTCTGTAAGTGAAGCGACAAATACAAATGAGAGTTACGGAATTACTAAAAAACAATGATCATGAAAACACTACATAGCAGAATCTATGTGATACATTTATTGCACTAATCAGAGGAAAATTCATAGCCTTAAACACTTAATATTGATAAAAATGAAAGGATAAAAATAAACAAATTAAATTTCCAAGACAAAGTTACAAAAAGAAGAAATTTGGGCTAAAAACATCTAAACTCAAAATAGGACAACAACAACAAAAAACACCCCAAAAGCACAAGGAAGAAAATAATAAAGATAAAGGTAAAAGCAAAAATGAATGCAGTATAGAACCACCAGGATTAATTAATAAAACAAAATTCTGGTTTATTGAAACAAAAATCATAAAATAGACACATCACTAGCTAATTTAATAAAGGAAAAGGATAAATACACAAAACTAAAAATGACAGAAGAAAAATTTTGAAAAGTCATGACAAGAATATTTTGTCTATCACTATGCAAATAAAGTTGAAAACTAGACAAAATAGATAATTTCCCAGGAAAACTGATGATCCAGTTGAGACAGAATGGTTAAATGGCCCAATAACCTGAGAAATAGAGAAAGTCATAAAGGAACTACCCTACAAAAAAGCATCAGGTCCAAATGGTTTCACAGGAGAATTCTAACAAATCTTCAAAAGACAAGATAGTCCCGATGCCACATAATTATTCTGGAGCATTGAAAATGAAGGAAAACTTGTTTCACAGTATTTTTATGAAACAAGTTATAATACTGACAACTAAATCTGATAAACACAGTACAAAGAAAGAAAACTATAGATCAATATTCATTTATGAATATCAATGGGAAAATACTAAACACAACATTAGCAAATAGAATCCAACACCAAACTAAGATGATAATACACCACAACCAAGTAGGAGTTCATCTCAGAATTCAAGGTTGATTTATGTTAGAAAATCCATCAATATAATAAACCTACTTAACATGATTTATCATCTCCTTAGATGAAAGCACCATAAATGCTGAAAACATCTTTGACAAAATTCAACATCTGTTCCTGATAAAAACAGTCACAAAATTGGGAACTGATCAATACTCCCTTGATACAATAAAACATAAAGTCAGCATTCTTAATGGGGAAAACTAGCCTAGGTATTTCTACTAACATCGGAAAAGACAAGGAATATTCATTATATTTAATATTTAACATTTTACTTATTAGCCAGTGCAATTAGAAAAATAAATGAAAGATCTGTGAATTGAAAAGGAGAAAAAAAGTGGGGTTCTTTTTGAGGTTTTTTTTTTTTTAAATGGTATTACGCCTAGAAAACCCAAGAGAATCGATGATAACATCAACTCAAACAGTAAAATAATTCAGAAAAGAGAAAGATAAACAATTAGCATACAGAAGTCCACAACCTTCCTATTGACTAGTTAAAGCCAGTTAGAGAATATAAGGGTAGGGAAAACTCCATTCACAAAAGCAACAAAGAAGATAAAATACTTTGGGGAAAAAACTAAGAAATATGTAAAACCTCCATGAAGAAAACTTTAAAACATACCCAGAAAGATAGAAAAATTAGACTTTAACAACAGAACAACATCTCTTGTTCTTGAACAGAAGACTCAGGAACACAAAGATTAGTTATCTCCGAGTCAATTTATACATTTAGTGCAATCCCAGTAGAAACACCAACAGGCTTTTTTATGAAGCAAAAAATGACACTGAAGTTAATTTGGAAATATAAACCTTCAGGAATGTTGGGAAAACCACTGCAATTACAAAAGGTAAGAACGGAGAGCAGTGGAACTGAGCAGAGAGTTCAGAAAGAGGCCCAACAACATATGGAAATATACTATATTACATAATAACGGTGGCCTTACAATCAGTGGAGAAAAACAGATTTTTAAATAAAGGGTATGAGAAAAACTGGACAGCCATTTGAAACAAGATAAAATTCGATCCATACTTCATACTCAAAATGGGATCAACGAACTAAATGTTTTAAAAAATAAACCATACAAGTACAACAAGAAAACATGGTAAATTCCTATTTTACCTAGGTTTCCAAAAAGCTTTCTAACTATGACTCAAAACCCAGAAGCAAAAACAGAATAGACAGTTAAACCTGATTACATTAAAAAACAAAACTTTTACATGGGAAAAAAAACACCATAAGCAAAGCAAAAGACAAACTGAGAAAATATTTGCAACATATATAAAAGATGAAAGGTTAATATTCCAGAATTAAAAAGAACTCTTAAAAACCAAGGGGATTAAAGATTAAAAACCTGATTTAGAAAACAGGCAAAAGAAATGAATATACAATTCATACAAACAAAATATGATACTAAAATTGCCCTATAAAAAGTTGTGCAGTTTCTCTCATAATAAAATTAAAAGGATAACAACACACTGTCAGCAAGGCTGTGGGAAACGTTCTCTCGTGCGTTGCTGGTGACAGCCATTTTGATTTAAGCCTGACGGAAGGGAATAAAAACTAAAAAAACAACCCTATCTTAGCAATCCCAATTTTAGGAGTTTTCCCTTAAGATACGCCTCCAACAATACACAAATACATAAGTACAAGATTATTTATTGCAGTGTAGTTTGAAATTGAAAAAAGCCCCTTTTATGGCACAGCCACATAACAGAGGACTCCAGTGATAAAAACAAACAAGGACACTATGAACAAATATGGAGTAATTTTCAGAATATCTTAAGTTAAAAAAAAAAAAAAGGTACAAGAGTAGACAGTGTGCATAGTGTGCTATTTTTCTGTGTGAGAGAAAGGGAAATATGAAATGATACATGTACCTGCTTATTTTCCCAAAAAAAAACACAGGAAAGACAAACCAGAAACTACTGAGAACGGGAAGAAGGGGCAAGTGTGAGAAGGGGCAATGACACTTGTACAGCTTTGTCTTTTGTAACGATGTTAACATTTCACATACTCAAAAACTAAAATAAGATCAACAAGGAAGGGGGCAGGGGACTCTAAAATGGAACACAAACTGAACTGAACTAAATAAAGAATGGAGAATAAATAAAGAAGAGAGGAGGAAAATCTCATCCATACAGTACAATGCTAATCACCATGCGGCAACCAACACAGTAATAAGAGGGGAAAGAATCATCCATGGATGCTATAACTGGTGGATAAAAGCTTGTTGAGAATCAGGATATTTGTACAGTCTCAAAGAATACCCCCCAAATTACACATCAGTTACAAAGGGGAAAAAATGCCACTTTAACCAAGGGATCAACACTAACCTCCTCAGGAATAGGACAAATCAGCATCACGTGCCTCCTAGAGATGCACTGAGCATCACTTTTGTGGTCTTCCTGTCAAAAAGGTCTGCACAAATGTGTATGTGTGTGCGTGCGTGCATGTGTACAAAAAAGCAAATGCCAGAAAATATTAATAACGAGGAATGGATGGAGAGTATGGGAGAGTTCTTTGTACTATTCACATTTCTGTCTTTAAGCTTAAAGTGATTCCAAAATAAGAAAGTAACAAAAAACTGTACCTATTTAAATAAGTGTCTTTTGAAATGTCATGCATAAACCTGCGTTCTTGGAGCTCTTAAACACAACAATCAAGGCCAACACAATGAGAGCCGAGGGCTGAACTAGATGCTTCTCCCCGCAACGACTAAGCTGTGCACGGCCATCTGAGTCTGCTTCTCCTGGTTTTTCTCCCTTGACATCAGCCATCAGCTTTCACTACTTTTAGAGGGGCTGTCCCCTGCTATACTTCTGCCTCCTTCCTCCATGACCTGTTACTTTAATATCCTGAGGTTGGAAAATCAGATAACCAAGTTCATCAGGAAAGCATGCTCTTATAATAAAATCAGAGTAAGTAGGCTTAAGTGAAGGCCTGATTGCTTCTATAAATCAAATGCACAGGGATAAAAGCTCAGGATAGCTCCTATAGCCACTCATTGGGATCTTTCTGGCTTAGTTTGTTTCTTCCTCTGCTTGTGACTTTACAAAGGGCCTCCAGGTAAGTGAATTTGCTACTGTAGTTGGAGGGGAGAAATCAATGAATAACTATAGTTAAATACCTGCATCGCTTAGCAATTGTAACTTTTAAAATTAACTATCAGAGACCCCAGAATTATTTAACATTATTTATGATAAATACAGCACATAGAAAAATTTGCTATCAATATTCCAGTAGTACAAATCTACTTAAGGCATTGCACCACCCCCATAAAACGTTACAAGTTAAGTGCTCCTATTCTCCAAAGTTTCAAATTCTTCTAGGTCTAGGTCTTCAGAAAATTGTGAATATGATTTTCAAAATGTCAACACACTTCAAAATGAGTTTTAGAAGAAAAAATATTTTAGCTTTAGAGTCCACCTGCACCATCAGTTAGTTCAAGGCTGCTACTTCTAGACACAGTCTACTCATTTTATATTCCTCGCACACCTGTGGAAAATGCATCAAAAGGATTACCTGATTTTCTGAAAAGCTTTTCCAAAACATAATCATCATTGTTCTGTTCCTTTGCTTCACTTTCGTTTTCGTTGTGTGGCTTCCGGTACTGCCTCTTCTTCACCAGGTGTGGAATTCGAGTTCCTTCAAACTTGGCGTCTCTACGATGTGTGTTCTTAGGTTTTTGCTTCTGGGTTGGCTGCTTCTCCAGGGTCTCTTTTTCTGCCACACTACGATGCTTTGTTTTTGATTTGTGCTTATAACAATTATTTTCTCCATGCCCATTCTCTGAAATAGATTCTTTTGGAACCTGGCAGCTTTCTCTTTTATAAGAAAGAGCTTGCTTTTCATCAATGATACTTTCCTCACCAGATGCCACATGTGTGTCGCTGATTCTTGGAGAATTTGAACATTCCCCATTTCCACTAATTATCGATGACCCCTCTAGTCTGGACACTGCATGTGCCTGCAAACATTTCTCATCTACGAGGATGTTGCTAACTATTAGATCACTACTGGTTTGAGGATGACCTTTCAAAGCATCGCTTTGATTAGAAGTTACTGCATTTACTTCATCTCCTGTAGGTTTAGGTTTATCTTCAGATGATGTCACATCATTTGCGGATGTATTAGGATCAGATATCGTTTTGCATTTTGGAACGTCAGGGTCTATTCCAAAGGCTGCTTGGGTTTTTCTTTTTAAATGGCGTTTGGGTGTCTGAACATCCGAACCAGTTCCTTAAAGGAGAAGAACACAACTAATGTTATACTGCACAATGCTTATGTAAGTTTTACTCTAAATTAAGGATGTGAGGCAATACCTGCAAAGATGGCACTTGTCTCGGTGCTCTGGGATGCATCAGGACTAGTCAGAGTAAACAGCTCATAAAGATCATTGGATTTGAAAAACCGCCGTTGTTTTGGATCTTTTAGCACTCTATTTGTTAAAAACTGCTTGAAGATTTGTCTAAAAAGACAAAAATTAAACTGGTATGAAAACAATATTTAACTCTACCTTAAAACTTGAGTTATAAAACAATGTAAGAGAAACCTGAAAACTGCAAATGTCTAAATAATGTCCCCAGTTTTCAACCTTGGAAAACTACAATTCAGGAAATACATAATATACCAGGTGGGTTGGTCTCCTGCAATCTCCAAGATTTAAAGTAGAAATGATACTTTATTATTGGCGCCCAGTAAGGTTTTTCAAGTTCCAAGATCCAGAGCCTCTCTGAGCTGGACCAAGAGTCCTCTGCCAACCCCTTGGGAGCCTCCTGCGATGGGGCTCGGGCAACTCTATTACTTGGGCTTTGCAAAGCTTTTACCTTGACCTGCTCTATGTTCTCGGCTGAAGCCGCACACCGTCACTCTTGCAGGGTACCATAACAAAGCAGCCCTGGCTCCTTCCTCCCAGCTGCTTATTCTCCAGTTTAAAGCATGTATCTCCTAGAGGAAGCTCTTCCTCTCAAGAGGATTCAATTTATCTCCAGCTGTCTCACAACAAGAGCCCTTGAAGAACATTTAAGATTCCAGGAGTGGCCCGGTACACTGCATAGTGCAGGGGACCCCTGCTTCAGGAGCTGGGGCACAGCTTGAGGATATAGATTTTGGTGGTGGGAGGGGGAGAAAGAAGCTGGAAATATTGCGTCTCCACTGCTGAACTTACCCGTGCCTCAAGTCTCCCAGGCATTAGACAGAAGTGGAGCAACGAAATGGAGGGACCTTCTGGTTAACTGCTCTCTAAGGGGTGTCTGAGCCAAGGACCCCCAGCGCAGGGCGTGGAAACACCCAACACATTTGCATTTCAAATTTGCCACTTTCAAAAAATTTTCTGATAGAAGGTGGCAAACTGTAGGGAACCTTTCTCCCAGATAATAATATGAAGTTTACATCTAAGCTATCCTTGAAGTTTAATCAAGTTAGAAAAATTATCAAGTTTGAGGACATTTTCAAAAATGCACAATGCACCATCTAAGCTTACTTGAATAGGAAAGAAAACAGAAACAAATGCAAAATAAAACCTGAAAACCTTACATCCTTGGGTTATAGCAATTATTCTGAGACAGAAAGACTTCTTCAAAATAAGCACTTCAAAAACAATTCCCTGCTTCAAACCCTGGGGATGGCCTTTCTGCGCCCAGCCCTGTCGCACTAAGGCATGCGGATGGGGGCTGTGGCCATCCTACTGACCGGTGGTAGATCTTTTCTTCAATGGTGCCCGCAGTCAGAAGCCTGTACACGGTCACCTGCTTCTTCTGGCCTATTCGCCACGCTCGCTCCCGGGCCTACAGCAGAGAGACACCTCAGCAAGGGCCTCCCCAGAAAGAAGGACCCATCACGAGGAACGGTAGCTGGTAGCTCCCTTTCACTCCCAAGGTTAAACTTCTGGCTGAGACACAGCACACCTAAGGCCTGCTAAGGAAGTGACACCGCCAAGTGACAGAGATAGGGCAGGGACACTGCTGCCTGAAAAAAGGTCATATCCCCTTTCCACCCTAAACCCAGCAGTGAAAACTACAGGTCAACTGCTGCAGCCTCCACCCAGCTGCGTGAGTCCCTCGGCTGAAGACTAGGACAGCCCCAGAGACACACACTGTGCGCTGAAGCTCGCTGGGACACCCAGAGACCACCACAAGTGCTAACGACTAAATTACATCTCTGCCAACCCGTTCTTTTCGTACACAAACAGACCTGCGTGTCAGTGCTGGGATTCCAGTCGGGGTCGTAGATGATGACTCGGTTGGCCCCAGTCAGGTTGACTCCGATGCCTCCCACCCGAGTGGTCAGAAGAAACACGAACACAGACATGTCCTGGAGGCGGCGCACAACACGCAGAGAGGGCCGTCAACACCGGCCACGCTCCCCACCCCGACCCTCACACACTCGACACGCGGAAATCTTTCCCTGACACAAGGAATCGAGATCCCATTTCACGGCTCTTACTTTCAGTACCAATTATATCAGCAATATTTAAAAATGGGGTTTTAAAAAAGATGGATTAGATGTTCTCACACACACACACAAATTGAGAAATGCACAGAGTTAAAAACAAAAAGCCCTTCCCCCGCCCAACCCTGCTCAGAGTGGGGAGGCCTGTCTGACGACTGTCACAGCGACTCGATACCTCATTGTATCTTGTAATCAGAGGTTGTCTTGAAGCGACTGTAGTGGTCCCGTCCATCTTGAGATAGGAATAGTTTTGGGCTCTAAGGAACACTTCAAGTATGTCCAGCATCTATTTGGGGGTGAGGAATAAGCATTTCCAAATCAAATAAACACTCCCAGTGAGTGACTCCACATTTGTGTAAACACAGCCCTACCTTCCCCAGACACCTTCAATTAAAAGGGGTTTCTTGCTGTGAGTCAGAGAAACATAGCTGGGGCAACAGTATTTTTGGTATTGCCCTCCTGTTAATTCTTGCAAGTTTTATAAACAGCCTGGCATTTATTTGCATTTAGGCTCCAACTCACATACACACCAGAATCACGCTGTGAGCCTTTTTGAAAAGTCAACTTGCAGGCACCATCTCTAGAGAAAGAATCAAGCTCCCCAAGAGATTTGCAGGCTGCCACCGCAGCTCCCGGGTACAGACTTGCTTTTGGAAAACATTAGTTCAGAGTATATCCTTTTCCTATTTTGTGAATTGATGGTAAATCATAAAAAACAAACAAACCCAACTTGTTCTTGAATGAGGTTTGTATACTCACCTGCTTTGACTGAGAAAAGAGCAATACTCGTTGGCCTTGCTTGTGCCATATTTTCAACAGGGACTCAACGACGATCATTTTCCCGGAACGTTTCCAGTATCCAAACTGATTTTCTTCCAGTTCCTGATCTGCAGCACCTGTGAGATTCCTGGGACCTCCAGAAAAGAGGTCCGGGTGGTTGCATATTTTTCTTAGAGCCACAAGTCCAGAGAAGATCTGTGGTACAAAAGGACATAATGTGCACTCAGATTATTCCACGTAAAATAATATTTATTTAGGGAGGAAGGGAAGGAGGCTCCTCAATGACACAAAAGAAAATAATTCTTCACCAGCTTTTTAGTTTCTATCCAAATCACAGCATATTAAGACTTGAAGAAATCAACATTCACTAATTTTCTTTTCTTATTAGGGCAAGTTCTCTGGGAAAAAGAAATTTTACTGAACTAAACATGTTTATAGGGGCTCCATTCAAATGCTGATAAGATTTATTTTCCCTCACTAGAACAGACAGCTCAGCAATTCACAGCATTATAAATTTGATATAAAAATATGACTCATCTTGTAAATATAGATAAAAAATCTAGCCCTGGAGAAACTGGTCACATGACTTAACTAGCAGGAGTTAAATGCAACATTCCTAAATAAAGTACCACACAGAAAGTTCTATAGTTTTAATATGAGTCAGAGGTTGACATTCCATTTACCTTTATGCTACTATTGTATCAGAAAGCATGTTTGCATGAAAAATGCACTAATTGGAAAGATGTGAAGGATCATCAGAAGGGAACAAGAAACCACACATGCCTCACAGGTTCAGGGCATGGTGCACCGCCCCCCAAACTGGCCCCCCAGCAGGACGGCACTAACAAAATGTTGACACAGGCCTCCTCCACAACTTTCAGAGGATGACTCAAACCAAGCCCCCCAACATAAAAGCTCAAGTAGGAAAAAGATAAGTCATATATTAATGCCAGTTATCAAAGGGTATGGGAGTTTTAACTCATAAACAAAAATTAAAAAGAGATAATAAGAAAACGGAAGAAATCAAGAATACTGTCAAAACTCTCCAGAGGATCCAGGTGGGAGTCGTTTCTCCTCTCAAGCCCTGTGCAGACCAATATGGAAGGCACTAGTCAACAGGTGGCTACTGAGTGCGGGAATGTGGCAAGTCCAAATTGGATGTGCTGTAATTCAAGATGCTCACCCAATTTCAAAGACTTACTATAAAAGAGAAAGTAAAATACCACTAATAATTTTTTGTTTTTATTATATAATGAAGTATTTTGGATACATCAAGTTAAACAAAATATATTTATTTAAAGTTAATAATTTAATTAAATTCATAATTTAATAAAATTAATTCCCCGTTTTCCTTTTCACCTTTCTAAATGTGAGAACCGGAAAAGGTGCAATGACAGGTGCGGCTGGTGTTCTATTGCCCTTGGATTGGGCTGGCCTGTGCCATCTAAGGCTGCCCAACTTGGAGGCACATGAAGAAGTGAAGGGTCTCCCTGAGGAGAGATAAATAGAAGGGGATATTTAAAAAGGCCCCTAGAGACACTAGTGATAGATGAAATAAGACACAGTGAGAGATGGCTGAAGGAACTGAAATCAGGTCACCTGGAAAAAGGCATCTAGACTGAGGAAGAGCAAATGGCTGTGGGCTGAAGACCAACGCAGGCTACGGGGTACGTGTGGATGGATCTGCTCACAGGAAGAGCTGATGTCCAAGGGCCTGGGCTCTGACAGCCTGTTCTGGAAACCTTCTGTTCAGAGGGTGGCAAGGAGAGTCCTGTCAGATCACTGCAAAGTCTCCTCTGGCCCAAGCTAGTCTTACACACCAAATAAATGGAACACAGTTCACATTTTAGGATACGGAACCACAAAGAAGTTGAGAGGTTTAACAGACGCTTTACCATAAACACTGACTATAAACCTAGGACACGTGCTTCTAGAACAGACATGGGCCCACACGGACCGCTGAGCATTGCCAACTGCTGCAATGCTATTGACTTAGAGAAAGATGTATAAAGAGCTCTCTTCCTCGTGCACCTGCTGGCCCTGGGAGTCCAGGGCTGTCCCTCTGGCTCTGTGGAGTGTCTGTCCCCACTCCCTGCAGGACTCATCGAACCCAACAGCTACTGCCGTTTTTCAACCAAGCCTCAGGGTTGGGTCCGAGCGGCACAACACTGTGGTACGATGAAGGGGGAGGGTGCCAAGAGGCCCTGCTTCTGCGTCCAGTGAATGACCTCCCGGTAAACACCGATGCCCAGGTCCCAGAGCACGAGTCGAGCCTCAGCCTGATGCACTGTGGTCACCCCACTTGTAGGTCCCAGCATTTATTCTTATTGAAGGTGCTCAGGGACACCCCGGAGTGCAAAGTGTGTTTTAGAAAGTCAAATTTAGGCACACCATTATGATTTTTGCAATGGGGCTTTTCTGAGAAGATACTATCAGTAACTTTAAAATTCCAGAGAAGAATTAAAAGAAGTTTTCTTAGTATCAGAGAGAAGAGAGTGACATTAATTCAACTCCTTTCACATACTGGTAATGAGAATTAGCATTAGAGACATTTGAACCAGAGATGACATCTGGCTTCTAATATCATAGAGTTCATAAACTTTCATTCAGATATGGGGCTCTCTTAAGAAGCTGATGAAAAATTATAAATCCCCTACCCTGAATACATCATTTCGGTCAGAATTCCTAGGTAAACCCAACTGCACACCTGACACCCACCCACCTGCCAGATGATAACCTCTTTAGTAACAGAATGGCAGGGGCTTTGTAGCCCAGCTCCATGGCTCTTTAGCTATGCCCCCTTGACCTGGGACAAGCACCTCTGTACCTTAACGTCTCCAGGCTGCAAGCTGAGGCACGATACCTACCGGGGGGCCACAGGAGGATGAAACAAGACAATACCACGAGAAAAGCCTGGCACGTTCTAGGTACTTAAATGCCAGATTCCTTTCCTCCCCACTGCCCTTGGCCCATGACTCGTTTCTTCGTTTTTGAGCAGTTTCTGTTTTTAGCTGACCTGCATCTCCCCATTGAGGATCCCGTAAACCTCTTTGGAGTCAATGAAGTTTTGGTAGACTTTATGCTGCTCGTCTGTAAGGCGGCAAAATAAGACCTATGGGGGGAAAATAGAGAAATTATAATCCCCCCAAAAATTAATTTAAAAGAATAAATTAACTAAAATATCCTAACTGAAAAAATGCACAATGTATTCAGTTTTAACAATGCACCTTTTATTTAAAAACAACAAAACAATTAATTTTGCCTGGCATGCTCCCTTTCCTAGAATACTGAGTGCAAGTCTACAAATTTAATTTCCCTCACAACCCCTTCCCTTCCAGCCAATTGCTCTGTGACATAATGTTCTTTGACTTTCTGCCTCTCAACCCTTCCTCTCCCTCTGAGCTCACTAAGACCTTGTGGCCTCACTTTCTTCCCCAGCCCATTCATATTCCCACAATATTTTCCTTCGGTCACCTGTCTTCCAGTCACTGTATCTGCCCAGTAAACTTCCCAATGCAGAGTAACTCAACCGCCGACCTCTCCATTCCTTTATGTAACTGCTGAGCACTGTGGGAGAGACTCACCCAACTGTGCAGCTTCCCCCAGTGTGGCTCCTGCTCTCCAGTGGAATCTTCTAGGCACCCGCTGCCCAGGACCTCCCTAACACCCCAGAAAGCCTGTTCCAGCCCTCCCACTCCGCTCATCAGGTGCAAACCACTGGGTTAGCTATTCCAAGGGATTCTGAGGTGAACACGATACAGTCCTGACCCCGATGAGTTTCCAGTCTAGTAGAGATGACAAGATCTTAAAATCGAATTCCCCCATGCATTTGCTGGAGGGGAGGGAGGGACACAGAAAAAAGCCCAGATGAAGGGCACACCATAGGCAAATAGAAGGAAAGTGGCACATGTTCAGAAAACGAGGAAGTGATCTGCCTTGGCTACAGCATGGTGGACAACAACACAAATTCTGGATTCCATACTTAAAATAAGTTGGTGCAAATAAACTCCATCGGTATTCTTAATTAGGTATGTAAAATGGAGAGGGATAGTCAAGAGGGGCTGTAGAAAGATGGGCCTTGGAAAAATTAACCCAGCAACGATGTGCAATACAATTTATGAGGGACGCCTTAAGGACAGGGAGCAGAGGGACCAGAGTGAGAATGAAAAAATGTACAGATAAAACCCCTCGGCAACTGGCTGACTTGGACTGGAGGCAGCTCAGAGGACTGTGGCCTGACTCCCAGACAGGCAGGCAGGGGCAGCTGGGAAAGAAGGGCTGAGACCTGAGTTCTGTGGGCAGGAGGGGGAAGGCAGGAAAGCAGCCTTGATGGAGCTCCAACATCTTTTGTAGATTCGACACTTGAAAATTCCACAAAGCATCTACTTTTAGATTCGGAGAAGGTGTAGTCACCTACTAAGATTATAGAACATGGACTTTAAAATTGAAATCAGAACATATCACTCCTTTGCTTCCTGGGAACTCCCTCCTCACTCAGAGGAAAACCCAACATACGGAGTCCAGGCAGCAGGCCCTGGTGATCCCGCCTCTGGCTGATAATCTGACTTCCTGCCTCACCACGCTCCTCCTGGCTACCACCTCCAGCCACCCTGGGCTCTGTGCGGTCTGTGAATGTACAAACACACTCCCACTATCCATCTAGCTGGGATGCTTCTCCTCCAAAAAAGTGATGTGACTCCCTTTTACACCTTCTTTGGGTCTCTGCTCAAGTGTCATTTATCAGAGACACCTTCTTTGACATCCCTTATAAAAGTTTTCCCTAAATCCTTGCCCTCAGTATGACCTTCTGCCCCCTACCCCTGCTCTCTTTTTCTCCACCACACTTAGCACCACTTGGCATATTGCATATTTATTTGTTGTTCCATCTCCCCCTCAGGAAGGACTGTGAGCTCTGTGAGAGCAGGAACTTTGCTCACTGCTCTACCCCAGAGCCTAGCACAGTGCCAGGCACACAGTCGACACAGAGTACAATTTGTGGAATGAATGAACTGGGAATTTAAGGAAAATGGAAAAGTCTATAAAGAGTAGCTGCACGGAAACCACGTCAACAGGAGAGAGAAAAGAGCCTCTGGGCTAGAGGAAGGGGCCTGCTGAAGGCAGACGCCGCACCAGCACCTTGCACACTCGGGCATGCGGTTGTGCCAGGGACAGTGCGCACACACATCAGCCTCACCGATGACACATGCAAAAATGAGCGCAAAGGGGCAGGTACACATGTGCTTTAGGAATGTTCTGGTAACCTCTGGATTTACAGACCTGCTCGTTTTTATCTGGTAAAGAAAGGCTCATTTTGACATCTGACTTCATTCTCCGCAGTAGGTACGGATTTATGGTGTCTCGTAAGACACATGCACACTTATAAGCAGTTTTAACCTTTAATAAGGAAAAAGAAAAAAGTATTACTGTATGTTTAAGTATTGCATTTGTCACCTTTCAACTGATTTGAGCACTTTCAAAAAAATGACCAATGTTTGCAGAAAATTGGTTGGAAATGGATGGAAAATGGTTGGCGATACCAGCACAAGAGCTGTATATTCCAGGGTGGTAGCTTTCATATTAATATCACCATTAACATCAATATTAACCAACATATACAACAAAAGTAAAGCGAGTAATTTTGTACCTTATCCCTCTTCTACACTTTGCTTTAGTTATTATTAAATAGTTTAACTCTAAAGAAAAGATTTACTTGCTTCTCGACCACCCTCTAGGGATAAAGATGCTTTAGAATGAATCTCTATTTATGATCTTGTACTCTCCAAAAGCTACAAAGGAACTGCTAAACTGTAAGACGGAAGATGAAAAGCGAACTCTGGGGAAAGCTGCAGCAACCAGATCATAAGCAGAGATTACTGCCCACTGGAGAGTAAGTTCAAGAAAATCCCTGTGATCCCAGAAATGAAAGGTCACTCTGGCCTAAAACGGAGCATATGGTTCTGTAATGGAGCTCAGCCACATGAGAAGGGTATTAACAGTACACAGAAAAACAAAGACCTACAACCCAGGAAAACCACTCCCTCTGCAATCCACTTAGAGGCAAACAAAGAATTCAATAAATTATTGATAACTAAAAAAAAAAAAACAAAACTAAATAGGCTTAACAATTTACTCAATTACTATTTAATGGGACAAGAAAAATTCCAACTAAAGTTCAAATTTAAAAGAGGTAGCTGTAAAATGAATGATAATAAGAGCCTGACCATAAGAAACACAGAAAAATTCATGCTAAAAAAAGTCAACACATTAAAAACAGCATTTTAAAAGCCCCCAAGAATACCTCACACAAGTCTGTATATGCATGCATATATATATACATATATATATATATGTATGTATGTGTGTGTATATAAATATAAAAATCAGGCTTACTTAGAATAATAAGCAATAACAGAGTAGGTCAACTAATCGACAACTTTTGGATACAGGTAAGTTTTTAAATGTATCATTCAGACACTGATAAAGATTACCTTTAAGATGATAATCAGGTAAATATGGTGATTTGTAGTAAAGAGATGATTAAATTTCAGAATGTAACAATATATTATAGTCCCACCAAGGAAGCAAGTATATTGTTTAAATCACTCTTAATACATGCGGTGTATTAAGGAAACCTCCCTATGTCCCTGCCTCTGTCCATACCCAGGAACTTCCGTCCACATCTCTGTCCTCCGGGAGAATCAGGGAGTTGGTGGGTGAGGGGGTGAGGATGGGTGAGGGGGTCTGGATCTGTGAGTGACCTGGCCTCTCGGCTCACCTCACGCGCTCTCCTGGGGCCCCATGGGGACTTCCTCCTCCCGCTCCTTCCTCTGCTCACAAGGATTAGAGCCCAGAGGGGCTGGGGTCTGATTTTCACACTAACTCTCCCCAGAGGAAGAGCTTAAACTCTAGATTGGGGTGTGGCTGGAGAAACAGGGAAGCACAGAAAACTCTTAATTTAGTCTTGGAGTCAAGCCATGTTCTCCAGCCCAGCTTTACAAGGGAGTCCTGTGATTCAGGCAACAAAGCTGGTCCTATATTTAATTCCAGATCCCTGGTGGAGTGTGCCCATGCTCCCTCCCTTTCCTGGCCCAGTCAAAGCAGCAAGGAAAGCTCCAGCACTGCCTCTTCAAGGGCTGGGTGACCCTAGGCAAGACATCAAAATGCTGAGACTCAATAACGCTGAGCATGAAATGAGGAGGTAGCCAGAGGACGACTCTAATATCCCTGCAACACCCTAGCATACCAGTTCAGGAAGCAGTCTGTACTTTCAGCTGGCACTGTTCTCCCCACAAACTTCTAAGTCCTAGCCCAGTCACCTCTTTCTCCAGAAGCCTTTCTTGACTCCCACAAGCTCTGAGTGCTGGAATCTCCCCTGACCAGGTCCTGACTGCACCGTACTAAGATGATCCGTTTTTTATCACTTTCCCCACTGCCCACCCTCCACTAGATCAGGAACACAATTTGAAGGAAGGTTCTGATTTCCAGCCACCTCCCATTCTTTTAGCCTCAGGTTGACACAAAGAAGATCTGCTGAAAGACTACTTGTGATCCAATAATGCAGTCACCATGCTTTTAAACAAAAAGGAGCAAATAAAAGTGCAGGCCACCAATTTCCCAAAAGGACTTATACATCCTCTGTGCCTGGTGCTAGGTTCTGGGGGTACACGTCACCTCTGCTCCCAAGGACCTTACAATCTAAAGAGCGGAAAAAGATAAGCACACAAACTCGTAATCCAGGGACTTCAGGGAAGGAACAGATCACATTTACATGGTCTCAAAGTATCTCCCCATGAATTACTAATTCCAGAGGATAAACATTAACTTCACAGTTTAGAAATCTGTTTAAACACCACTTTACCCAAGTAATCAGAGTTTACATCACCCCTAACGGGACAAACCGATGACCTGTCTCCTGACATGACATAGCATTGTTTCTGTGCTATTTCTACCAAAAGTGCAAACATGGATCTAATCATGAGGAGATATAAGACAAACCCAAAACTGAGGGAGATTCTACAAAAGAACTGGCCTGTAATCTTCAAAAATGTCAAAGTCAAGAAAGGAAAAAGAAGACTGGAGAACTGCTTCAGATTAAATGCGACTAAAAAGATGAGGAAACAACTGGAACAACTGGCAAAATGTGAATGACTGTAGATTAGGCATCACAATTATGTTGATGCTAAATTTCCTGACTTTGATATCTATTCCATGGTTTTCTAAGAGAAGGTCTTTGATCTTAAGTACACAGTGAAGTGTTTGGAGGAAAGGGGCATCATGTCTGCCACTTGATTCAGGAAAAAAACAGCATTAATTTGTTTATATTTAAGA
>PVKY010002634.1:0-24725 GCA_004027775.1 Bradypus variegatus | reverse complement strand
GCTCCTGCATCTTTCCAACCTCCCCATTTCTGCCCCACCCCCCGAGCCCTACTCTTATGTACTTTTAAGTTTCCTCACGTTAGGTCACGTTTGTTGAGAAGACAAGAATACTGCCACTCCACGTCATCCCTCGGCATTTCCCCAGACTTGTTTTCAGGACGGGGGTCTCACCCTGGCCGAGCAGCCGCGGCCTGGTCGTGCCTCCCTGCCCCAGCCCTGCTACCCCAGAAGTCGGGTCTAAAAATAACCTCTTTGGTGCTGGTTTGGGCAGCACATACACTGAAAATAATCTTTCCACTGAAGGATTTTTTTTCCACCAAGGAAAGTGAGCCAGTCGGGGCATGTGGGGCAGGGGCGGAGGAGCTAGAAGTATTGTGCTCTTGGTGGGGGGGGTCACAGCGCTGGGTGGGAGGCAGATCCTGCGTGGACGGGAAGCTCCCTGGGGACCCTGTCACTGGGAGCAGGGCCACAAACGGAGCCCGACGGAAGCCGCCCACTGTCCACAGACATCCTAGAGCCGTAGTGTGTAGCAGCAGTCACGGATTGGTCTGAAATTTGAAGATTCAAAACACTGTCGGAATACTCTGGTTTCTCTTCAGATCGTATAAATCTTTCGCCTTTTACTAAAGATTTCCGTGGAGAGAAACAACTCTGAGTCTCAAACCAATTTTTTGAGGCCTTGTTTTTACAAGGCTAAAAAAAAAACAAAAAACAACAAAAAAACACTGTCGGAACCTTGAGGGGTGCGGAAATGAACAGCTCTGGCTAGTGGTTTTAGTCCAGGCTTTGGTGGACAGTCTGGAGGAAGGAAGGAAACAAAGGCCTGATTATCACTCTGGTCTTTCAGCCCCCTAACACCGTAGCTCAGGGAGGAAAAGAGAGAATTCCATCCAGAGCACAGCTTCCAGGGAGGTGACCGCCACAGCCGCTCACCGGGCAGCTCTGTGACGGTGACCCCCGAGAGCCTGCACCCTGTGCTAGCTGCTTCCTGATGAGTGGCCATGGGGGGCGGCCTGTCAGCTGCTGCGGGCGAGGGGCCCTGTGAGCAGGCCCGGCCTCCTGCGTTTGAGACATGCCCTGCGAGAGGCTTCTCAGTGGGGTCAGCCCTCCAGAGGGCCCCTCCTTTGTCACTGTCACTTCAGTTAGCTAACAGCACAAGTAGCCCCCTCTCCCCATTCCCTGAAGTAGGAAATAAGGGTGCTCCGTGGCCGAGAGAATGCATCCAGTTTAGCCTGACAAATGTGAGCTGGCTGCAATGTCTGGACTGCTCCTGCTTCTGAGCACCTCCACATGCAACCATTACTGTAAAGGTGCCCTCGCCCCTTCCTCTGTTGCGCCAGAATGTGTTTCAGTGGCGCAAGCTGCCACGGACACCCACCGTTTGTCAGCAGCCACTTCCTCCGAAGGTCAGGGGTTCGGTGTGGGGTTGAAACAGTGGACAGCAGGAAGGGGGTGATCAGTCAACATGGCTTGGTTACAAATCTCAGCTGCCACCTCAGCTCGCCCAGGCAGAGAGCAGGGTTTGCGATGACAAGGCAGGGCTTCCGGAGCCCCAGGTCGCTGCAAGTGCTCTCCTTGTGTGTCCGCACCTCTTGGCACACCAGCCGCCCCTCCCGAGTACACGGGCTGTCTCTGCTCCCTGGTCCCTGGGGGGCACATGGGCGTTTGTTTACAGAGGACACTTCTGCAGCCAGTTCTCCCTGAGGCCTAGCGCCGAGTTCCTGGGAGAAGGAGGGTCTGTCCGGCCCACTCGGGATATCTCTCCTCTCCCTTACCCGCAGTGCCAGTGCAGCTGCTGGGGCC
Source organism: Bradypus variegatus (assembly GCA_004027775.1). NCBI lineage: Eukaryota > Metazoa > Chordata > Mammalia > Pilosa > Bradypodidae > Bradypus > Bradypus variegatus. The sequence continues at coordinate 22,922 of PVKY010002634.1, read as the reverse complement.
CTCTGAGAAGGGGCAAGGGGCGCCCACGCAAGGGGGGCTGCAGACTCGCAGCTTGGGCAGATGCCCCAAGAAGTTTCCACTGAGTGGAGCCAACAGCGGTGGCTCTTTCCTCTTTGTTCTCATGCTCTCCTTTGGCCTGGGGAGGAGAGCGAGGCAGAGGGACAGGGCTGCCCTGGAGCAGTGTGTGCTCCCCTGGAAAACGATGTGAACGGGCACCGGGACGAGCTGCCGTGCCGTCCCCAGCCTCCCACAGCAGGCACGAGCCGGCCCCGAGACTCCGAGGTGTAGACACTGAACTGAAACCTGGGGGCATTTAGAAGCTGGAGCCGCGGGACACAGCTGGCACTTGCACCCGTGGTGCGGCTGGTGGGGGACCTCAGTGGGTGCCCGAGGGGCCGGCAGGGGGCCTCTGGAGCTCCTGGCGGCCTCCACGGTTCTCTGGGACCCGCAGAAACCCCAAGGAGGGCCTGGCCAGGGTGGCTGCCCTCGGGACAGCGCCCCACCCTGAGTGTGCGGGTTAAATGAGCGGCTCGAGAGTGTGTGTGGAAGCCAGGTATGTCCGCCTCAGTTATGGAGGCTGTGGGGAAACCGACCACGTCACCTCCAGTGGGTCTGTCATTAGGCACAGTTTCTGTGGCTGCTCCGGGATGGTTGGAGCATGTGCTGGAGCCGGGAGGCGGGCAAGTGCGGGCACGGCCACGGCACATGAGGCGCTGGCCCTTCCCGGGTGTGGATGGAACGGGCTGGCACACAGACCTGGCCCCACTTCTGGGGAGCCCTTTGGGCAGACCACATGGCCTGTTCTGAAATAGTCTGTAACTTCCAAAAACCAGAATATTAAAAAAAGTTTTGTGAGTTCCCAGAAAGGCTACATGGCAGTGCATTTGGATTTGTGTTTTTCCCAATCTGTGCTGCGTCTTCACTTGGGGATCCAGGGGCTGTGCTGCCTGCTGGGTTCTGGGAGCAGGTTCCCAGGGAGGGCTCCCCTGCACCCCCAGCCTCGGCTCTCCCGTCAGTGACAGGGTCAGACACCGCCGGCTCAGCTATGCACTCCCTAATCTGCTGAGGGAAAGCCCTGTTTCAGAACCCCAGTGTTAGCCTGGATTTCGGGTCACACCGACCTCCCCTTTCCTTCCTGCTCCATTCGCGCAGCTTCTCCCCTGAGGAAAGCTCGGCCAAGGGGAGGCAGTGGTGACTGTGAGGCTGCGTGGTGCCCTGTGCCCAGGGGATCTGTGGCACAGGGACAGGGCGGCCCCCACGCCACTTAGCTCGGCGGCTCTAGGAGTTGATTTCCTGGTGAGTGGGGAGATGCCCGTGTTTCAGGATGCACCACGGTGCTTAGGTGTCATTTCTCCATCTCTTCTCCAAGGAAGCACTGTGTGCAGAGTTAAGTTTCATGTTTTTGTTCCCACCTAATGGCACCACTGAGAGAACCCAGGTTTGGCCTCGCTGGCAGGGGCAGGGGCGGGGGCATGCTGCCCGCAGGCTGCGTGGTGCAGTGCCAGCCAGTGCTGGTGCCCACAGGGGACCCAGGGCTGTGGGACCTCGGGCCTGGGAGCCTGGGCGGGAGATGCTCCCTCATGGGCCTCCCTCTCCTGCAGGCCTGGGCGGACGCCTTCCGGAGCAGCCCCGACCTCACGGGCGTGGTGCACACCTACGAGGAGCTCAAGAGGAAAGGGGTCGAGTTCCCCATGGCCGACCTGGATGCTCTGTCTCCAATACACACTCCGCAGCGGGTAAGCGCCCAGCGGGCACCTCCTAGGGAGACCGACGGGCACCCTGCCACCCTCCTGCTGCTGTTTGAATTATTCAGCTTGTTGTCTGGCTTCCGTAGAGCTCAAGGACGTTTCTCTTTCATAACAAGGGGAACGCAGGAGCAAGCCAGCTGGTTGACTGGTGATGAAGGGGCAGCAGTGTCTCCCCCCAGCTTTCACACTGGTTGCAGAGGACTGTTCTAGAGGGATCTGTGCAGGTGTTTCAAGGAAATGGCCGCTTGGGCAGAGCCATCCGGGAGGGGTCATTGGCACCTGCTTTTCAGGGGCCCCGTAAAGCACAGAGTGGGGCCCCCCATCTTGCCTTTTGAGAGCCCCCGGATGCCTCGGGGTTGGTAGCACAGAGGATTAGCATCACCCATCACAGGCCAAGAGCAGCTTTCTTGTCTTTCTTTTTTTTTTCTCCTCCAACCCTACAAGTCTAATGGATCTGAAATCTGTTTTGAGCTGTGAGCATGTAGAATCAGTACAGATATCCTTGATTTCCGTCAGCCCTGGGACTCCGAGCCCAGCGAGGCCCCCCAGGAGCCCCCCGCTGAAGTGCGTCTAGGCCACAGAGATGCTCGGTGGGGAGGACAGGTTTGTGCCTGCGGATTAAAAGCAGGCGGGTGCTGCCCTCGCCATCTCCCGGTGAAGCCGGGATCAGCCCCTGGCGAGGGCACAGCCAGGAAAGCCGGGATCTGGGAGAGGCCCACCCCAGGAGGCCCAGCCTTGCCCACCTGTGTGTGTCCCCTGTGAGAACACAGGACTTAGAATGTTCAGGAGACAACCTGGGGCGCCCACAGGGAAAGTACCAGAACCGAGCTTTCTAGAACAGTATTATCACATGATCCCTAACAGGCTTCATGGAATAAACATAACCTGTTTTATTCTCCCAATAATGACACAAAACGGTGTTGTTGTTCCTATAATTACAAAGAACATTTGGTAAATTACATAATTACTATTTATACAAGTCTACTTGTAAAGGCCAATCTTGTGGTACCAAATAAGAATTTGTGATTAGCAAAACTCACAGCAGCCCTCCCTCTGCTTGGCTAGACAGGACCCGCGACCAGGGGCCTGGCGAGCGCCTATGCCCCCTTCTGGGTTGCTTGGTGCTGGCGCTGTCCTTGGGAGGGATGTCGAGGGAGGCCTGCCCCACCTGACGGATGGAGAGACGGGGTCGGAGGGATTCGGGGCGTCGGGCTGGTCGGCAGGGCTCAGGCCAGCCAGCGGCAGCCCAGTGAATGGAGCGCTTTGTTGTTGCCGTGCCAGAGCGTGCCTGAGGTGGACCCAGCAGCGGCCGTGCCCAGGCCCCAGTTGCAGCCAAGGACGAGCACCGGCTCCTGCTCCTCGCCTCCTGCTCCCTACTGCGCGCCGCAGGCCCCGTCGCTGAGTGTGGCCAGCCCCATCACGGCCAACTCAGAACAGGTACTTCCTGCTCCCGAGCCACAGCCAGGCCGCCGCAGTCCTCGTCCACCTGGCCAGGCCACACGTGCTGCCCGCCGAGGACACCCAGGCGGAAGGACCCAGGCCCCTCTCAAGGGCTCCCCAGGAGTCGGGGAGACAGAGCCCAGGCAGCCCGAGTCAGGGCGAGGCCACGGACCGTGTCCGGGGCCACAGGCTCCACCTGGCCTGGCACAGACCAGGGGCTCAAGGCAGGAGGCGGGTGTGTCAGTGAAGCGCTGCTCCAGGCGGTGTCCAGAGGCGCCGGGGACATAGGTGCTGCTAGGAGAGGGGTGCAGGGCCTGTCGGGAAAGGATGGAAACTTCAGGAAGTGCGCCCCCACCCTTGGCCCTTCCTCCTTCCCTCACTGCTCCCTGACAGCTGGCACAGTTGAACTCAAACTGGATTTCTTAAGTTGATTTGTGGAAACTGGCTTTCAGATGAATCTATAGAATTTTCATTAGTTAAAATTTTGAGAATTGATCAGACTTGGGGGAAAAAAAAAACTCTCAAATATGAATATTTTCAAAATCCTTATTTAGTCTGTGTGACAATGTCATTATTCTAGAAGCTCATGTGAACAGAGGGCAGAGGGACCAAGTCTGGCTCCCAGCAGTGTCATGCCAGGGCCTGGCGTTGGAGTTCTCAGCTGCCCCGGGCAGTGTGGTGCGGGCGGGGGAGGGAGCTGGGGCTCTGGGCTTGGGGCCCTGCTCCCCCAGGGGCAGCTGTGGGCTGCTTGTTGGCAGGACGGGTCGTTGTGGGCATGGTGGGCAGCTGGGGGAGGGCCTCGGTGTTGCCACTCCAGTGCTGGGTGCACGGCAGAAAGGAGGCACCGGAACCCTCCATGGGGGCACTGGGTTACCTGGGGCACTCCGCGCTGCCCCTCCTTGTTACCTAGGATGGCCAGGACCTTCCCTGGAAGGGGAGCCCTCGGGAAGCCGGTCTCTGGCTGCAGGCCCTGCTTGTGACAGAACCATCCCCTCTGCTCAGAGGGACAGTGGGAGGTCCGTGTGGAAGGCTACTCAACCTTTCACTGCCCTTCCGTGCAGTTGGCTCTGGAAACATCCTCCCAGCAGCCAGAGCAGTCAGGGGGAGGGTCTGGAATGGGTGGGGGTCGTGGGGGGTGCCTGTTGCCCCAGGGGCACGTGGAAGCAGGAACCAGCAGGTGCCCACCCTGGCCTGGCAGCCCCGGGGCTGCAGAGCACACGTCGTCTCAGGCTGGGCTCTGGAGGGGGCCGCACGGACCAGCCCCAAGGCAGAGGCAGGGGCAGGGACGGGGCCTGGGGACCCGAGTCAGCTACCTGGCTGACCGTCCGTCCGTCCCCATCCTTCTCTGCACCCAGTAAACAACTACGGAGGCCGCTGGTACCTGTTCCTGTGTTGAGGCCAGTGCTTCAGCAAGGCGGAGCAGGGGAGAGTCAGAAAGGTGTCACTGAGGAGATGTCACTTGAGCCAAGTCAAAAGGCAGGAAGAGGGTTCCAGGTTCGGCTCTGTGTCCTCTTGGCAGGACAAGAGCTTGTATGTGTGTGCCTGGCACTGGACTGGGCATTTTCCTGTCAGGGACTCAGAGCCCCTGTGGTGAGGGGGTGACGTCCCCTTTCCTAGGTGGGGACACTGAGGCTCGGAGGCCAAGCCCGTGTTGAGAGGGCACTGGGCTGTGGCAGCCGTGCTCCCCTGAGCCCTCGGGCCCTCCTCCAAGTGTCTCGGGGCAGCCCTGCTCCCTCCAGCATTGGGGTTCTCTGTCTCTGGGCTGTCGCATTTTGGGGGGTGAAGAGACTTTTCTCTGCACATTCTCCTCTACGGCGTCCTTGTGCCGGGAGGTCCTGTGGCCCCCGCAGGAGTGTGGAGGGAGGTGGCAGGTGAAGGGCTATAGGGGGTGGGGAGGAGGCTCCCAGCACCCCCGGGACAGGCCTCTGGGAGCTGTGTCAGCTGGGTGGCCGGATCCCTGTGAGGGGCTGCGCTCCCTGGCTCAAAGCTGTGGGCAGGGGACTGCTGGGTGGTCTCTTCCCCCCTCGCTCACAGCCCACCAGGAAAGGGCGGGCACGGTGGTCCCCAGCCTCGGGGGTGTGCCCTCCTGGGGGACGGGGTTTGTAGGAACAGGGCTGTGGAGACCGTGCTTGCCAGCATGTTGGAGCAGCAGTGGAGACGCTGCCACCCCCCCAGCTCAGCTCCCTCCTGGCCCAGTGCCGGGGGGCCTCAGCGCTGTGTGCGCACCGTCACTAGTGGTGCGGTGCTGTGCTGGTGACAGCCTTGGGAATGGCCTCGCTCCCCCTCACCCCTTTCCGGAGACCCCCTTCCCTGGCAGAGCGGCCCAGGAGCTTCTCCCCGACCTGCGGTCCCACGCGTGGCCTCTCCCGGCCTCCGGAGCCAGCCCCGGAAGGCCACCTGACCTCCCTCTGCTTCCCTCATCCTGGCCCCCTCCAGATTGCCCGGCTGCGGAGCGAGCTGGACGTCGTTCGGGGAAACACGAAAGTCATGTCTGAAATGTTAACCGAGATGGTGCCCGGGCAGGAGGAGCCGTCCGACCTGGAGCTGCTGCAGGTGAGGCGGCCGCACTCGGGCTGTGCCCGGGGAGGGCGGGGGGTCCACCAGTGATTTACTCACACCCCCAAATGGGGTCTATTTTTATTTTCCTTAATAACCTTTTTCCCTAATGTGAAACACTGGTTGTAGAACACATGCCCTTCGAAAGAAAAAGCCCAAAGAAGAAAATTTTCTTTAACCCCAGCGTCCGTAAACAGCAGTCGGCATTTGGCTGTATTTCTTGCAGACTGTTTCTGTGTGTGCGTCTTCTGAGGTTAAACGCTCATGCTGCACGTATGGTTTTGTATAGCGCTTTGTTCCCTTAATGTTCTGTGGAAACCTTTAGCAGCGGGGCCTCGGAGCCCCTACGTGGGCAGGGGGTCTCCGGCCACCCCTCACCCCGGCCTGCCCCCACTGCGGTGAAGCCTCACGCTCCTCTTTGCCTCACAAACACTAAAGAGCTCCAGGGTGTCTGGGTGAATCTGGGAGCATGACTGGGAGCATGACCAGGACGTCCCTGAGCAGGGCTGACCTCCAGTCCTGCCCTCAGCCGCCACATCAGGGCCCCAGCCTCAGGCCTGTCCCTAACCCGTCAGGTTCTGAGCTGGGGGCTCTCCATCACGTCCGGCCTCAGGAGACTTGGGTGTTTGCAGAAGATGCCCTTGGAAGCAGGGACCCTCTAGAGCATGGAGAAAGGACACTGAGCTGGCAGTGCTGGGCCAGACAGGAGGCCAGGTGCTTGAGTCAGCAGCTCGGGCGGCTGGGCTCGGAGATGGAGGGAGCACCTCCTGATGTGCTGGCTGCTTTTGTTTGGCGCTCGGGGTCAGCCTTGGCCCGAGTGCCCACCCTCCACCCCCACTGGTGCACGTGTGCAACCTGGGGGGCCCCGCTCCAGCAGCCCTCCCCTCTAGAGTGTCCGGGCATAGCCTTTGACATGCCCCTTCCTGCTCCGAAGCCGTCAGCTTCTGTGGGGTGAGGGTGGAGGAGCCGCTGTGGGCCAAACGGGAGCCAAGCAAAGCCCTCAGTGCCAGAGAGGAACAAGCTGCCGTCCCTGCTTGGGAAGAGCTCCCTTCCACTTGGTCCTGCGAGCAAGCTGCTCTTGGGGGCAGGATGGGGACCCTCTGCCAGCTGAGCTGGGAGCCCCGCGTGGCCCCGCTGCACCCCCAGACCGTGCTCCTGACACCTGTCTGGGGCTGGGCTATTGGCTCAGCAGCTCTGGCTGGCCGCTGGCCGCCCTCTGTGGGACCCCGCATCCCTCTGACATGTAGTCGTCAGCTTGTGTTCCCGGCCTGCAGGAGGACACTGCCAGGCGCTCGCCAGATGTACAGGAGTCTGAGGTCAGAACGAGCCCGGGAGGGCCCTGGAGACAGCTCTGTGCTGTGTCAGCATCAGAATTCCTGCTGGCGGGGGCTTTGCCCGGACAGAGCCGAGCTCCTGGCAGCAGGGGCTGGGCCCAACAAAGCCAAGAGGCTTGCAGGCAGTGGGAGCAGGTCCAGACAGCAGGAGCACTGTGTCTGTGTGTGCGTCTGTGTGTGTGTCTGGGGTGCAGGTTTTTTTGTTGTTCTCTTTTTTTTTTTTTAAAACAAGCCCATCAGCCAAGACAAACAGAACCTAATCTCTTGGCACCCAGCTCACGGTTTTCAAAAATAGGTTGCTTCCCATGACGTGTTCCTTCCCTCTGTTTTGTTCCAACTCCTCACTGTATCTTATAAATCAGACAGAGGAAGAGCCCCTTGGGGTGCCAGCAGGAGGCTGTCCTTTCAGCCCAGGGGCTCAGGAGTTGGGCAGCTCTGTGTGAGCCAGACCCAGCTCTTTCAGCTGGTGGCCCCCTGTCCCCGTCATCCCTGACAGCTACCCTCCCCATCTTCCCTGGCTCTCAGGAGACAGCCAGGCAGGGTCTCCCCAAGGTTGGGGCCACGCTGAACAGGGAGCTTTCCAGGTGGGGAAGTACCACGGTCTGCTTAGAAAGGGATGGGATCAGGACGTGCCCCACCGCCCCTCGACAGAGCTGGACAGCAGCCAGATGGCTCCGGGAGGAATTTTCCGTAGCTCAACAGAGCTGGCCAAAGCCGTGGAAATAAACACATTTGTCAGCAACCCAAATGTTCCTGCCAACAGAAGCTGCTCTGGACTCGCGCATAAACCACTGGGTGGGAGGCGCGGAAATCGGAAGGGGCTGCAGGGTGTTGGCACAGGGATGGCTGAGCCGGGGCCTGGGACAGGGCAGGTCCAGATGGCCTGGAACGCACTGCAGAGCCCTCTCAGGGCCAGCCCCCAGCAGCCTCTGCGAGCAGCAGGGAGACTCAGTGAGGGGAGCAGCTTCCCTGAGGACCCCCAGGAGGCCCGGGCCACCCCACCCTGCCTCAGGCCATGCAAAGAGAGTTGGGGCGCGAGGAGTGCCCCATCCTGCCTCCCCCCTGCCATCTCTCGAACCGTCCACTCTTGGAGTCAGAGGCTTCCCAGGCAGCCTGTCCAGCTCTGTGCAGCTTGGGGGCCTCCACGCCGCCGGGCCAAAGTCACCCCAGTGCCACCCAGCCAGGCAGCACTACTGTCCAGACCTACGTCTCATAGAATTGGGGAGCCCGCTGCACCGCGGACCTTGGAGTCACCTGGGTTCAAGTCCCGCCCTCCCAGCCATGATCTCAGGGCCTGCAAGCAGTTCTCCTGCCTCCACAGCTCAGCGGCGGCCCTCGCCCTCGTGTGGAGAGCATCTGGCGCGGGAGCCGGCCTGCCCCTTGGTATGCTCACGACTGCTCCAGAAACGCTCTGTGGATGCTGCTCACGTCTGTCCCCCGTACCGCCTGCCTGGCCTGTCTGCTCTGACGGCAGAACGGAACTGCCAGCCCTGTCTGTCCACCGTCTGCTCCCCGCACTTCCTCGTGGGGCGGCTCAGCAGCATTTCTTCACCGTTGCATGGGCACCTGGGCTTTAGGACTCGGCGTTTCTGCTCACCCAGGTGCACTGCTGCAGCTGTGGCTGGTGGTCACACTTTCTGGGGTTCTCAAAGCTCCCACTTCCTTCATCCTGTGTGCCCTGTCTCCCAAATTGGCCTGTCGAGCTTTGTCTTAAATTAATAATAGCTTCTAATTAATCCAGCAATGCCCAAAATAGGCCATCCTGTGTGGCCATCCGCCAGGTGGTGAAGACGCCCTTCTCCGAGGTGTGGTGTGGTGGCAGATGGCAGAGCCCGTTCGCTTCTCATCTCATTTCACAAAAACAGAGCAGCCAGGGCTGGTTTCTCTAGAGAAACCTGGCTTATTCCACATGTTCAGCTTTGTTGTTTTCCTTTCTCTTCAACAAAGGGTTCCTTCTCTCTCCCCTCTCCTTTGTAGCCATGGAGAACAGATCTTCAGGACGTTAGTCCCCGCTCCTTAGCACTTGGAAAGGGTTCAGAGAAAACCCCTAAGGATGATTAAAAGCATTTCTGTGAAGTGAGGGTGAGACTGTCCCTTGAAGAAAAGATAAGGGCCTTGGAATTAATTAAACAGGAGCAGGCACACTTGGATAAGGAGTTGCAGTGGTTGGAGCACTTCTGCACAAAGCACGGCAGCCTGCTGTCCCCCCCTGCTCTTCCACCCTGGGGAAGGTCCGTCGCAGCCGCTGCCCGGTGGCCAGGAGGGTGCAGCGCGGAGGGCGCCAAGGGGTCTCCAGTGGGCAGCTGGGTGGAGGAGTGCGCAGTGGGCCTCTCACCTTCCACCTCTGTTCTTTTTCCTTCATCAAGATGTTTAAGACAGTAACTTACAAGGTGACAGGGATGCTTTCCCTGTGCAGACTCCCCTGGAGACCCCTGTTTCAAAAGCCCCAGGCCCGAGTCCCTGGCATCTCTTTGAGTCTCTGTCCACGAGTGCAGCCACCAGAAGAGGGGAGCAAGTACAGGCCAGGCCTGTGCCTTTCCGCCCTGGAATCTTGCTCCCCTGAGCCCTGGTAGGATTTTTAGGGTTGGCAGAGGCTGCGGAAAGCGTCTGCATTTTCCAAACATTCTTTTAAAAGCAGTGGAAATCCTTTCTCCACAAATAAAATTCCACAGAGAACCTCAGTGTTTAAAATAAGGAAATGCAGAACCATCCTGGCAGGTGTGCTGGGGGTGTTCCCTGAGCCCCAGGTCTGCCGAGGCACCTGCGGGTGCTCTGCGGAAACCTCCACCCGCTCGCTGACCAGTGGAGAGACAGGCCGGAGAGCGCTGCAGGCCTGGGCGTGGCAGGGGCCTGGCTGCTGGAGGACTGCGGGGCTCTGTGTGGGCTGCGTGGAATGGGGATTCTGGGCTTGGGTGGCTCTTCCCACCCGTGTTCATGAGCCATTCCCTGCAGTCTGCTGCCGGAGCGGGTTGGTTGTCTGGCAAAGCCAGCGAATGCCCCTGGAGGCCTACACCTTCCCTGGGGGTTATGCCTCCTCCCAGTCTGGGGGCAGCTGTGCTGAAGGGAAGGCGTGTCCAGAGTGCTGAGGGGTCCTGGGGGAGGGAGGGGTGGTGGGCCGGGCCCCCAGAAAACACTCTGGCAGGACAGGGGGATGGCAAAGTGTAAGGCCTGTGGAAAGTTAACATGGTAAAATGTTAATTGTGGTAGGTAGATGTTATCTAGTATGGGTGTCCTCTGTAGAATTCTTTCGACTTGGCTGTAGATTTGAAAATTTTCATGATAAAATATTGGCATGGGGGAACATCCTGGGGCTTTGAAGGATGAGTAGGAGTTTGTTCAAAAGAAGAGGCATTGAGGGACAGGGCAGGCTGAGGGCTGACTTCTCAGGGATGCCCGGCAGTGTGCAGTGGTGTCTGAAACCACCGCTGTCCTGAAGTCTGAGCTGAGTTTGAAATGGCCTCCGACTCGGGGCTTGGAGCTCCTGGGGATTGCCTGTTGCCTGCATCCCACTCCCACCCTCCCTCCCTCCCTTGCCTTGCAGGTCCTGGGCCGTGTGATCAGCCTGTAGTTGGGTAGTGACTGATGACCGCCCCCTAGTCCCGCAGCCAAGGGCAGCTGGGCCTGCGGCTGGGCCACAGCAGTGACCGCACCTCCCAGTCCTGGGTTGTTCTGGGTGGGGGGCACTGCCCTTGCTGGAGGGAGCGGCCCTTGACCAGGACTCAAGGTGCTTGTGCTTCTCAGAGGTCTGTGGCAGACCCCTCGAGCCCTGGAGTCTTCAGAGAGCCAAGAGTGGGAGTCTGTGCGGGGAACTTCCAGAAGAACCTGGGCTTGCCTTCCCCATGACCAAGCAGGGCTGGCACCCCCGTTCCGGCCGTGTGTGCAGAGGGCCAGGACCGAGGGAAAGCAGGACAAAGGGCCGTGTCTCCACCCTGCTAAGGGGGCTGCGGGCTACTCTCCTCGGCCGTCTCCACCCCTAGGGAAGGAGCCGGGGCTGGGCAGCTGTGCTCTGAGCGACACGGACTCGGCCTGCCCACGCCGGGCGTTTGGCTGGCCCTGAGCTCCTGCTCTCTGATTGCCGGGTCTGTCGCCCATGGGGTCAAGCCTAGGACATGAGCACCCTCTGCAGTGAAGTGGGTGTGCGTGTGTAAGGGATCAGTCTCGATACCTTGGGCTGAGTGGATGGAAGGAGTGGTACTTGTCTTCCTTAGCCTACTCAGAGGCGTCTGGGGGTCCTCCTGTGTGCCAGCTGTGGGGTCCCGGGTAACCAGGGACAAGAGTCCCAGCTCGGCCTTCAGGGTGCTTCGGTGTCGGGGAAGGCAGACAAGGAGCTCAACCATGGCCACTCGGCGGGAGAGGCTGGGCAGGCCGCCGCCAGACACTTCTCTGTCACACAGTCCCCAACTGCTCCTTTGACCCTCAGTGAGCTGATGTGGCAGATGGTTTCTGGGCTTGTCCGTAGCACCTGCCCGGACCTCAGGGCTCCACAGGTAGTGAAATGCTGGCACCCCTTGGGGGGTTTACAGCCTGGTGTTAGTGGGTTACAGGCCAGAAGGGCTGAACAGAGATGGCTGTGGCCGCTGAGCAGCTCAGTGCCTCCCACTGGGAGGTGTGCAGCAGAGGGGGGACTTGGAGCCCGGCTGGGAGCAAGGCCATCCCTTCCTTCCTCGCCCCCTGACTTCCCTGGTCCCTCAGCTCCCACAGGGGCCCAGGTGGGGTAGGTCTGCCTCAGCGCTCGGCAGCCCATAGGGACCTGGCTGCTAGCTGCCCAGGGATGCTGAGGTGCCAGCCTGCCGAATGCGCCAGCTGCCTGGTGGATGGGGGCCGAGGAGGGAGCCCGCAGGCTGGCCTAGACAAGGGCAGCTGAGGGGCTGCAATCTGGAGCAGGGAGGGCTGCAGAAACCAGGCCAAGGAGAAGGCCCTGGCCTCAGGGGGACGCTGCTTCTGAAGGTGGGGTGCGCCGGCCTGTGGAGGAGCTTGTTGTGTCTCTGAGATCTCTGCCTGATCACAAATATGTGCCCCAGATGCCTCCAGCTGCCCTCACGGAGCTGCCCCGGGCTGCAGCTGGATCTAGATAAATAGGGCTCATCCTCCTGGGGGCCGTCCGCTGTTACGGTCAGTGCTCCAAACGCCCACCGCTCACCCCACACTCTACGCCGAGGAGCTTGTGCTGTGGGAGCGCTCGCCCAGGTGTGTAAGGGTGCCGTGAGTGACTGCTCATTGCTGTGCTGTTGGGGTGGCCAAGAAAAGGGGGCCCACCAGCCTCACGTGCGGGGCGAGAAGGGCGAGACAGCCTGCCTGGCTGGAGGGGCCTTCTGCTAAAGAGAAAAGCCACGCTGCACAGGGCCAGTCACTCTGTTCTAAAACCTGTTTGTACAAACGTGTAGTTCTGTGCACGCAGCGGGGTACACCTAGGCGCATTTCCTGTCCGTTGCCAAAGCTCTGGTTTCCTCTGGGTGGGGCCGGAGGACTTGGCCCCCGGGGTCCCTCCACTTTGCATCCTGCACACATCTGTGGGGTCTCTGCGCAAGCCTGCTGTCCTTCTGTGGCTTGCAAGAATCCGTCCACATTTTCACAGGCAAGGCGCGTGGCATAGTGTGCCCAGCAGGCTAGCTAGCGGTGCGTGTATCCCCCAGGAGCTGAACAGGACCTGCCGGGCCATGCAGCAGCGCATCGTCGAGCTCATCTCCCGCGTGTCCAACGAGGAAGTCACCGAGGAGCTGCTGCACGTCAACGACGACCTCAACAATGTCTTCCTGCGCTATGAGAGGTGCGAGGACTGTCGCCATAACAGGGACTTTTTCCTCATAAAGAAAGCGGTGGGCAGTGGTGGGGAGATTAGGGTGGGGAAACACTCATCAGAGATGCTCATTTGTTCCCGGGTGACAGGAAAAATGCCTCCCGTTCTCCCAGGGAGGGAGCAGCGGCGGGAAGCTGGCCTGCAGCTCGGCTCTGCCCTGTCAGCCCCGGGCTGCTGGGCCCCTTCCCAGCCCTGGAGGGTCGGCTGGGCCCCCCCAGGGCTGCTGCACCTGCTGCTTTGACGAGCCTTCGAATCTGAGGTGGATTCGAGGAAAAAATCTCCACAAAGAAAGAATTTCCTCTTTCCCATCCTTAAAAAAAGGAAAGAAAGGCACTTTCCTTTTCAAATGTCAGCGTGTCTAGAGCGTTCTGGAGAAGCAGACAGGGCGTAAGTGCTGAGACGCTGCCCCGGAGGGAAAACACGCACATTGGCGCTTTTCTTTCTGCAGCCAAATCGTTTTTTAGGTTTGAGGACACAAACCTGCAAATTCTTTTTCTTCCCCAAAGCTGTCCCTCTGGAAAAAGTCCCAGACGTCTCATTCAGGTGTCGTTTTAAAAGGGAGGCGCAGCTTGCTCGGCCCTGAACGGCCTTGTCCAGGCCAGCTGCTTCCGAAGGCAAGGGCGAGGGGGCGGACGGCCTGCCCCGAGCCCCCAGACGCTGGGTCCTCATCCCTCCCTCCCTGGGCTGCTGACTCACAGCTTGTCATTTGTGTCCACTGTAAGGTGGGTGCAGGGTGGCAGAGCCTGAGGGGGCAGAGGGTGATTTTGTTGCCGCGGTCACTGCCCTGGGCATCGCCTCAGCCTCCTGCTGTGTGAGTGGGGAGGGGTGGCCCTGAGCGTTGGGCAGGTGGAGAAACCTCTGCAGCAAGACGGGAGCACCCCCAGAAAGGCCCAGACTGAGCGGGGAGCAGGATCAGACTTGAGGTACCTTGACTGCCAGTCCGACACCCGTTGGTCTTGCCACGTTGTTCCTGTGTCTCCGTGTTAGACGGGCTGGGGGTCTAACCCCTCCTGGATTTAAGCCCCTCCTAAAATACAATAATAGGGTATTTTCACCCAAGCACCATCAGTCCCAGACTTACAGAGAATTCAGAGGCACAGCCGGGGCCCTGGGTTGCCCTCCTGGTTGGGGTGCCTTGCCGAGTGTGTTAGTCTCTTAGGACCCCAATAGCAACACCTCACAACCTGGGGGGCTCAAAACAGACATTCGTTCTCTCCTAGGTGGGCCGTGCCTTCGGGAGAGCCCTTCCTGGCCCTTCCGGCTCTAGTGACCGAGCCATCCTCAGTGTCCCCTGGCTCACAGAGCACCCCCCACGCCCATCTTCCTACGCCCCTGCGGGTTTTCTCTCTGTCTCTCCCTATAAGGCACCATAACGCTGGGCCAGGCCCCTCCAGTGGGACTCACCTGACTCAACCCATCACAGCCATCCTCCTTCCAGGCAGGTCACAGGCTGCAGCCCCAGGGCTCAGGGCTTCAGTGGATCTTTGGGGGAACACGGTTGCTCAAGTGTGGGAAAGATACCCCAGGGTTAGAAAATTTTTGGTTGCATTAGTATTTCCTGTCTCCTTAAAGGCCTCGGTTGAATGTCCCCCAAGTCTTTGTTAGAACCGCTGCCCTCTGGGTTCCCTTCTCTCCAGGTTGACCCCCGGGTCTGGGCCAACCACGGGGAAGCAGCGCGTTTCCTCGAAGCCTGGTGTCTCAGGCACAGATAAGCTGGAGGTTTCTTAGCCACCCCTGTACCCCTGGCATTTCGGAGCCATGAAGATCATCTCCCCAGCACCCTCCACCTCAGCATGGCCGCCTCGGCTGTGGAGAGGGAGGTGTGTGCCCTTGCCAGAGCCTGGCCCACCCGGGGCAGCTGCAGCCACCCTCCCCGCAGCACCTCACTGGCTCCTGGGGCCCTTCCCAGGCCAGGGCCCCTGCCCGTTCCCTCCGCAGGGGGTGCAGTGGCAGCTGATTGTCTCCCACGCTGGGGGTGCACTTTAGGGACATTAGGAAATGGCCGCACGGCACGGCTGCCAAACAGGGAGGGTCTGGGTTGCTGCCCTGCTCTGGAGGGGGACACCAAGGCCCCCAGGGGTGAGAAGGTGGAGCCCCAGGGGTGAGAGGGGCCTTCTGAGCCCGGGTGGTGGTGGGGGCTGATACCTAAAATGGCCTCCCCCTGTGCCATCCAGTACCCCCCAAACCTACTTGGGGTGCAGTGTGAGAAGCAGGGAGGCCGACCCTCCCCCCAGGAAGCCCCAGGCAGAGAAAGGCCTGGATGGGACTCTGTGTGTGCGTGTGTGTGCATCCGCTCCTCGCTCTCCCCCACACGGGACTGGTCGGTCTGTCCTGGGGCCTCGGCCTCCACTGTCCCGGGACCCGTGAGCACCGTGTGGCTGCTTCCTGGGGACCCCTGTCTCCTTACTTCCGCTTTTCTTTCCCTGCAGGTTCGAACGATACAGGTCGGGTCGGTCAGTCCAAAATGCCAGTAACGGGGTGAATATTCCTTCAGCACTCCCATCCGCAGGGCCGGGGCCCACCCCTCCACTTGGGGAGGCACCTCCAGTTTTTCCAGCTGTGTCTGGGGGATTGGGGGGCTGCCCCTGATGAATGTGTGAGTGGGCAAGAGCCGGCAGCGCGTCCCTAACGGGAAGGTGGCCGGGACGGCAGGCGGGGGGCCCCACTCCTGAGAGAGTGGTGAGGGGCGGGGCAGGGGCTGCGCTGCCCGGGCACAGCCCTGGGGCTTTGCCTCTCAGAATGCCACCTGGTCACCCCTTGCCCTTCGGAGCTGGGCGTGAGGGCTCTGCGGCTCACTGCCAATCCCATGTCCCGCCAGGTGCTGACCGAGGTGACCGAAGACAACCTGATCGACCTGGGGCCGGGCTCCCCAGCCGTGGTGAGCCCCATGGTGGGCAGCACGGCGCCCCCATCCTCCCTCTCCTCCCAGCTCGCAGGCCTGGGTGAGTGTCTCCTCAGGGCATGAGGGCCACCAGGCCAGGGGCTCCCTTGGCAGCCATCTCCCAGCCACGGGTCTGGCCTGGGGTCCTCTTTCCCTCTTTGTTGAAGGCCTGGGAGGACCTTGTGGGATTCCCTGTGAAGACGTGTTCCTGGCCAGTTGACCCATCTTCAGTGTGTGACGTCTGTCCTTAGAGTTTGACCCTGTGTAGAACGCAGTGGGGGGACGAGGGCTGGAACTGCAGGCTGTCTGTTTTTAAAAAGAGAGGGAGCCTGCTGTGTTTTACGTGGAATGTTCTCCGGGGGTGAAGTGATTTCCCTTCCTATGTCAGTTAGGCTAGGGATGGCAAATAGGCTTCTGCTCCTTGGCTGCTTGGAACCCAGGGCTGAGAAGGATGTGGAAGCCACTCGGCTCAGGAGAGGGGCTCATGGTTGATGGGCAGTGCCTGTGGGGCTGGGGGACCGGCCGTGGTGGCGTCATGTATTCGCTGGCATCACCCCACAGTGCTCCACTGCCCGCCTCTGTACGGGGCCCGCTACCAAGCCACAATACTCGGGTGGTGCCTGTGTGTTGCTGAAATGAAGGGATGAAACCGAGACCATTATAAGCCTGGCCCTCTCCAAATTCTTCCCTCCACCCTGCTCTTCAGTTTTCTTTCTGAATATTCATCTGCCTACCTTCGTTTCATGCAGCTGAATTGTGCTTTGATTAGTGGCTTCTCAGCAGCTCATGTGTCTGTAGATGCTGCTTCTCTGATGAAACATGGTCTTGGCCTGGAGCCGTCAGCATATGGTCTCCAGATTTAGCTCCTACAACTCAAATTGGATTCTGCTACCTCCCTTCTTAGAAGGCTTCTAGTGTTTTCCCATCAGCTCCTTCCCCTGGCATCCGAGGGTCTTCACCAGCCCCTCCCACCTATCTTTCCAGCCTCTTCCTGCCCTAAGCCCTTCCCGGGACACCGTTCATGGCACACGGCCCGCTCAACTTCTGGCCTGTGCCTTCGAATCCCACTCCTCCGCAAGACCCTCAGCCTCACTTCTAGTCTTCCCAGTGTCACCAGCTAAGTCCTGCTGTCATTGATCTGACTCTTCCCCTCCTCTGTGTGAGCTCTGGGAAGCCAAGGGCCGTACCCAGTGAGGCCCACTCGAGATCTTGTTCCGAGTAAACATCTCTCCAACACACAAGAGACCCAGGCCCTGAGGAGGGTCGAGCGGGTTCACAGGGAACCCGCTGAAAGGGTATGACGGAAGGAAGCCGCTGGTCGGACGCAGGCCCTACCATAGCCCCCTCTCTCCCCTGTCGCTCACAGCGATGCTTTGGCCATCCTCACCCACACCTGGGTCTCCACCCTGGGCCGATGCCAGGCCGTGGTGGAGGAAGGCCCTGCACCCCTGCCCTCCCCTCAGAACTGGACCCCTTAGCCTCTGCATCGGGCCCCCACTGAGCCCGAGGGCCTCACCTTGCTCTCACCCTGCCCTGGTTCATTTTGTCACCACAGACCTGGGAACAGAGAGCGTCAGTGGCACCCTCAGCTCCCTCCAGCAGTGCAGTCCTCGCGATGGCTTCGACATGTTCACCCAGACAAGAGGGAATTCCTTGGCTGAGCAACACAAGACGTACGTGGGGCCTGTCAGCAGCTCTCCAAAGACGTGGGATGGGGTGGGGGCTTGGCCCAGGCCTGGCACTGGCCACACAAGGCCTTTTAGGTACCAGGCCCCGGGCCGCACGGAGCTTTATGTTATGACCATGAGGACTTGGCATCCGGTGTGGCTGCTAAGCGAGGGCCCGTTCCTCCTAGTGTAGCCCCTCACCTCCCTGGGGTGAGGGGCAAGGTACAGGGAGGCCAGCGAGGTGGGCCTAGCAGCTCCCTCGGCAGCAGCTCTGGGGGAACTGGCTCCTCCTGAAGGAGGCTCCAGAAGGTACTCTGAGCTCTCCATTCAGCCTGAACAGACCTTACCCACCCTCCCAGGGCCAGCACCCTGGAGCACTGCAGCTCTCTGAGCCAACCAGAATTACCAGTCCAACTAGTACAGCTCAGTTCTGGGAGCAGAGGAAGACATCGCCCATAATTAATAGGGATCCCAGACTGTGGAACCACTTTCCTTGTCAAGGGCGCTGAGACCGCTGCTTTTAAAGAATTAATGTCACTTTGCTTTTGTCTGCCCCCTTCTTGGAGGTGGGGGGTTCCAGCCCTGTGGATACCCTATCGCTGAGCATTAGAGATGGCCCCGTATTTGTTTCTCAGAAGACAGAACAGGAGGCTCATGATATCCCAGATCCCCGAGGTGGAGCCAGTGCTAGAGCCCAGGTCTCCAAGCCTCACTGAGGCATTGCCCGTCCCGCATTGCCCGTCCCGCTGCGGCCACTGGGCGAGAACCGACTCTGCTTGTGCTGCTCTGTCCCCAGGGTGACCTATGAGGACCCTCAGGCTGCTGGAGGACTTGCTTCCGCGCTGGACGGTCGAAAGCAGAGCTCCGAGGTGGTAGGTCTCTGTTTTCCTGCCTGGGGTCTTGTGGGGAAAGCCAAGCAGTCTGGAGAAGCTTAAACGGAGGGAGGGGCCACCTTGGGTGAGGTCTGGGCTGAGGAGGCCCTTCTGCTGAGCTCCTGTGTGCCACCAGGCCGTTCTCAGTCTGGGAGGCCAGTGGTAGTATCCCTGACACTGAGAGGAAACAGGCCCAGAGAGGCGGGAGACTTGCCCGGGGACACACAGTCAGCAAAGGGCAAGTGCACTGCAGCCCTGGAGCGGGCAGCTCCAGAGCCCTGCTCTTCCTGCCACGGGGGCAGAGCTCCCAGGGTGCTGTGCACAGCCATCCAGGGCCTCGCAGAAGGTCCGGTGACCCTTACGGGGAAGTAAAGTGCTGATCTGATGATAGCAGGTGTCCAGTTAGAAGGCAGTGAGGGGCCAGGGTTTCGGGAGCTGGAGCTGAGGAGTGGGGAGAGCAGGCGGGTGGGACAGAGCTCTGGGTAGCTCTTCGTTTGGAAGCAAAGAGCTCAGGGGAAACACCTTGAAGGAGAGGATGGGTGCTCATTTGAACTCCCAAAGCATTAGACGTCTGCGAGATTTCAGACCACCGATGAGGAAAGGATTTGCGTCTCAGCGCTTCTCTCCTGAGATTTCTCTCTCTGGTGCCTGAAGAGTAAACGTGTGGCCGTGTGAACACACACCGGTGGGCAGAGGCCCAGCCCTCCTTTCTGAGCCCCTCATGGGCCTGCAGGTGGTGGTGTCGTCTGTCACCGGTCAGGAAGGCTGCCGAAGGGCCTGCTGCTCCCCAAATGCCAGGCCTTGGCATCCCTAGCCCCTGCCCGAGTGTGGGCACAGCCGGCAGCAGAGCTCCAGCTCGGTTCCCTTGGGAAAGCTCACCTTTGGGGGGCAAGGGCGACTCCTCCATCGTGGCCAGGCTCCCGTGAGATGAGGGCAGTGCGCCCCTCACACTGGCCACCAGGGAGCGCCCAAGAACCAGCCCGGCTGCCTGGGTTTTCCGCACCTGCTGTCCGCAGAAGCGGGGCCCTGTTCACCCGGCGTCCCAGAGTGCCTGCCGTGGTCGGGCTTCGTCCTCATACCTGGCCGTGCTCACCTCCGGGCTCCCCACTCCGGACCAGGCCTGCCGTGGTCAGAGGCCTCGGCTTTCACCCCTGGGCCTGGTTGGGGCATCCCACACTGCTCAGAGGTCTCGGGGACTCCGGCGTGTGCCATGACGGGGGCGCTGGGGGTGAAGTTGCACCGTAGAGGGAAAGGGGCAGGGACATGGCGGCCAGGCGTCTGCGCAGCGTGTGGCAGCTCCAGGCCCTCACTTCAGGCTGCGCCGCCCATGTCCAGTCCGGGCTGCCCTGGAAGTGACGGCTCTGCAGGTGACAGCCCGGCCGGCTGAGGAGTCAAGGCGACAGTAAAGACGGGGAAGGCGCGGCCTCTCCAGGGGCAGCCAGCCGGCAGCCTTTATTTGGAATGCTCTTACGTTTATAGAAAGGCAATAGAGAACACACCTGAGTTCAGCCTTCTGGGTAAGAGTGTAGGGAAAGAACGCACAGGCCATCGGGAAGGAGGAAAAGATGGAGGGAAAAAGCAGCAATAAGTTAGAAAAAGCGGCCATGCCTCTGGAAAAGTGGGTGATTGCCCGGTCACCCTCCTGGGGAGAAGTGTGTGTGTGTCAGCCCACCGGGGTTCTCAGTTGCTAACCTACTCTTCCTTTCCAGGCAGGTAAGGGGGACACAGGGAGGGGGGTGGGGGCTGCATTCCCTTAGGTGGCAGATGCCACCGCTCAGTGGCGACTCTTCTGTTGCCACGAATGCACCGTTGACTCTCTGTCCCGGGAACCGCTGTGACTTCTTTCTCTCTGGGGCTTTTCCGTCCTTGGCCCAGGAGACAGGGACAGGTGGGGCCTTGGACCTGGAGCCTATCGACTCGTGGCTCATGACCCAAGGAATGGTGAGCAGCTCCGGCACAGCTGGGCTCCCGCTGTCCTCCAGCCCCGACCCGTCTCCCTCCTGCCTGCGCGGCCCTCGCATATCAGACAGTACAAGGCCTCCTTTCCCCTCCTCTCCTTGTAAAGTTTCCTTAAGGCACAGGCCGCCAGCCCTGCACCCCCGCCTGGCCTCCTGCCAAGGCCCCTGGGTTTTTTTGGGTTGGACGCCGGCCGGCAGGCAGGGCTCTCTCCCCCTTTTACTGTCTCTGGGGCTCTGGGCAGTATCCGCTTTTCCAGGATCAGCACAAGTCCTGCAGCTTTTGTCTGGGGGAGGCAGTCGCCAGTGAACAGGGCAGACTGGTGAATTTTTATCACATGGTTATCTATGTCCACGAGTCCCCTGAAATTCGTTGAGACCCCTTAAAGAAAGACACACGCAATAGGCACAGAGTGAAAAGCAGACAAAGCCGGGGAGCTTGACGCCAGAGCCCAGGCCTCCCGCAGCTGCACCCTGGTGGCCCCGCGGCCTGGGGGGGTCTCCCCTGCCTTGTCCAGTGGGGTGCCTCCTGGACCAAAGCCTTGGACGGGGAGCCCCAAGTGGGGCCAAGGGTGGGAGAGGAGGAGGAGCTGGGGAGGGAGTACACCTGGCCGGGGTACGGGCACCCAGTCTGTGGCATGCACGGGCTCGGGCTGAGTGGGACCCTCTGGGGCCACGGGCAGGGGGCCGGGGCCTGGCAGCCCTCCTGCTCGAGGGCAAAAGGCAGTGGCTTCTGTGCCAGACCCTGAGGCTGGCCTGGGCCCCTCATTTGCTTCCCTGACCCCTGGGGTGGCCTCAGAGCAGGACTCCTGGGAGCCTGTCCACGCCGTTATCCAGTCGGGGAAGCTCCAGCCCATGTGTCCTTGTGCCTGTTCATCTTGCAAAAAAGGATACTGCCCACACAGGCCTCCCTGAGTGGACCGGGCAGCTGTGGCCACGCCGTCTCGGCCACGCTGCCCTGGCCCCCCCAAGCCCCAGACCCCCAGCTTCCCAGAAACAAACTACTAACAGCTAACCCGCTGCCTCGCCTGCCTGACTTCAGTGTTTTTCCCTTTTAAACAACGTACATTAATTGCTTTGCACTATTTCCCATAGTGTAGAAAAGCCAAGTCTGTCCAAATCCCCGAGTACAGTTCTTTACTTGGAAACTTTTTGTACCGTTGGTGAAACCAGGGGGCCTTTGGACTCCTCCCTGCCGGGCTGGGGGTTGCAGTGTGAAGGGGGATGTCACACCCTCTCTGAAGGCACACAGAGCCCTGGACGCTGCCCCGGGGACCTGAAGCATGGGCAGCGAGGCCTCCTGGTGGGCTTGGGGCTGTGGGGACCCTCCAGCTGAGGAGAGCGTGGGGCCTGCCTGGGCGCACCCCAGGACAGCTCTCCTTCCCCGCCTTCCCTGACTCCCAGGAGGTTTATCTGTCCTGGCTGGTGATCCGCTAGGTGATCCACTGGGTGATCCACTGGGTGATCCATTGGGCGATCCACTGGGTGATCCACTATGTGATCCATGGGGCCAGCCGGGAAGATACCCCAACATGCACACACACAAGTCAGAGCAAGAACAGATGTAGGTATCTAGAACAGTCTGCTGGCAGAGCCCAGGTGGTGGTGGTGGGTCCCCTTATCAGACGTGGGCCCCCCAGGCCCCAGCCACTCGGGACAGATGACGGGTCACTGGGGATGCCCGAGACAGCAGGCCCGGAGCTGAGTCAGTGGCTGCCCCTCTCCCTCCCCGGTGCCAAGGCAGGGCCACCCCCGCCCACTTCACGCCCACCACTGCTTTCCCTGGCCTCGAGGCAGCTCGTCCAGCCCTGGCCTGTGGTCTCCCTGGGAGGGAGCTTTAGGCATTGGTCCTCATGGGGGCCCCTCCCAGGGCGCTTTCTTTCCTCTGTGGCCTCTCTCCTCCCCTCCCTGCCTCCGTCCTCCAACTCCCACCCTCCCTCGGCCCAGCTGGCCTGCGGCTCCGATTGTTGCCCAGAAGATGCTCAGGGCACAGCCCGTCAGTCCCAGCTGCCTCAGGGCCCAGCCACCCCAGCCCCTTACCCGACAGATGAGAAAACGGGCCTCCGAGGGGCTGGGGACTTGCCCCAAACCACAGGGCAAAGACGGGGTCCCCGCCATGCAATGCAGAGCCCTCCTCTGTAACCCCATCCCCCCCAAGGCCTCCTGAGCCTGTGCTCTGCTGCGGTGTGCGGGTTCCGTCTGCGGCTGATGGCACCTGCATCCGAGGGAGGCGGCCCTGCTGCCGTCCTGAGACGGGAAGGAGGTCCAGATCCGAGACACGCAGCCCCTGCCCTGCGGGAGCCTTGCTGTCAGCTGCACCCCAGGACCAGTCCCTGCAGGCGTTGAGAGTCAGGGAGCAGGAGCACCAGCCGGGGGGTCGGGGGCTCAGCCATCAAGTGTCGGAAGCCACGTGTGACCTTAGTAGTCACCTCAGTTCACAACTGAGGAAACTGAGGCCCAGAGAAGCGTCATCAGGCACTGGCGTGAGAGCTGGGACCCTGCCCGGCACCTCCCCGGCTGTGCCCCGTCCCTAACCTTGTTCCCTGGGCTCGGCTTTCCTGAGGCCTGGGCCTGGGCTGGGGGGCGTCATTCCATAGGCCACCACCCATTTGGAAAAACCCAGGGGAGGGAAGGGAAGGGCATCTCCAAGCTTTGGGAGACTTTTTTGGGGG
>PVKY010002633.1:0-24729 GCA_004027775.1 Bradypus variegatus | reverse complement strand
CAAGGGAGGTGGGGAGAGTGTAAGGAAGAGGGAGCAGAGAAGACACTGGAAAGAGAAATAGAGAGAAGAGGGTCAGTGAGAGAGAACAGAAAAGAGAAAAATGGGAGAGGCATTAGTGGGCATAAAAGTGGGCAGGGGCATAAAAGTGGGCAGGGGCTTGGAGCAGCTCTCCATGGTCCTGAACCACCAATGAAGCCCGGGAATTTGCTAACCTTGGGCATGGCTGATTCTATCTAACTTCTACTGGTGCTCATAGTTTTTCTTCCTTCTTCCCTTTGGGCCTCAGGTGCAGATTGAGTTAATCGTATTTGTTGGTTCATTGCACACTATGATTGCTGGCACCACTTTTGTTTTATGTACATATCTATTCCCTTTTTTTCCTCACATCCTTCTCCCCCTTCCTTCTCCTTTTGGCAACCATTGTAACGCAGTGAAGTGTACTTGCTATTTGCAAGTGTTCCTTTATATCATATCGTGTATTGTTTTGCATGTGTTTTACATTTATGCAAATGGTTTTTGGTACATAGCTCAGGCTATTTCTTACTCTTTTCAGTAACTGCCCCATGGTGCATACCCACCACATTTTACTCTCCAGTATCCTAGGATGGACACCTGGGAGTCTCCAGCTTCCCCCCAACACCAATAACACTGCAGTGAACATCCTCGTATGTTCCATTATCGACCTGAGAATTCTGGGGGGACGTATACCCAGGGGCAGAATTGCTAGGCTATAGGGTATGAGTGTACATCTGTCCGGATGGTGGAGTCAGTCTAAACTCCTACATGAGGGTTCTGATGTTCCTACATTGTCACCAATACTCAATGCTGCCGGCATCCTAGTGTCTGCTGATCACCTCTTTGCTGCTTTACTATGAATTTCTCTGATTACCAATGGTTTTTTAGCATTTTGTCATAACCATGCTAGTTTTCCTGCTACCTTCCTTCTTACTTTCCCAGAGAGGAGCAAAAACACTGAAATTTTGGAAAAATAATAGAACTGTCAAAATTTCATAAAATCCACTGCATAAATTATGAAAGATAAGCCATGATTCTGTTTTTTTTGTGAGAGTGCAAAAAAAAAAAATCCCTAAGGGGACAAATAAATTTATAGGAGATTTTAAACAGCCAGTGTGCATAAGAATAAATTGGTCAACCACCTAGTTATCAAAGAAATACATATTAAAACAAGGTACCATTTTTCTATAAAATTGCAAACTTGAAAAATTTATAATATTTAATGCTGCCAAGACTATAAGGAGTGCACACTCTCATACAATCTTGGTAGAGTGAGAGAATCAGAAGGGAGAGAGGGAACTGGTCAAGGAAGAAGGAGGAGGAGAAAGCAGAGGAGAGGAGCAAGGGGATGGAAAAGAGAGGGGAGGATATGGTGTCCAGAGGGGAGACAAGTGAGTAGAAAGAGGAGCAGCCGAGGGAAAGGGTTGCAGAGAAAGAGAAAGAGTAAGAAAGAAGAGGGGAGGGTACAAAAGAGAGCAGAAGGCAAGGAGGCTGGGACAGGGAGCCAGGAATGAGGGGCAAGGGGTGAGCAGGCCCTTGTACCTGTGTTAATGTTCACGGCAAATGCATCCTCCTGGTCAGGCACCAGGCGGTCAGTGTCATCCTTGGCGACGATGCTGAGGATGTGGTACTCCAGTCGGGGGTTGAGGTCGCGGTCGATGGCGGTGATGTTGGCAATGACAGTGCCTGGCTTGGCCGACTCCAGCACGCTCACTGTCTGGATGGGGTTGATGAACTCGGGCTGGGAGTCATTGACATCATCAATGAGGATGGTGATGATGGCTGTGCCCGAGAGGGGGACAGTGCCCCGGTCTGTGGCCACCACCAACAGCTTGTAGGACTCCTGCTCCTCCCTGTCGATGGTGGCATTGCTGACACAGATGACGCCAGTGAGTGGGTGGATGAGGAAGCGGTCCTGAGCCCCGGCTTCTATTCGGTAGACCAGCTCCCCATTGAGGCCACTGTCTTCGTCTGTGGCTGTTATTTGCAGGACTGAGAATCCTGTGGGGTGGGAATGGGCAGTGGCTGAGCACCCCACAGTGGCCACTTCCCAGAGTTTCCCTGAGCAGCCCACAGTGGCCACTTCCCAGAGTTGCTCTGAGTCTCGGCAATTTAAGGCTGGGCGTTCTTCACCAGTCGGGTTCTCCTCAAGGTCACTTAAAACATGAGGTTTAAAAATTCCATGAGAGTGGTCCTAGCAACTAATTCCTAGACCATCCAGGATCTAAAAAAGACGTTAAAAACCTAAAAAGATAGATAGTTCAACATAAAAACAAGGATAAACCACAAAGAAGTGTGCAAGTTCAACAAATTCTGAATTTTCCCATGATGATTGACTGCTTTGATATGTATTGAAATGTCCAATATCAACATCTTTTGAATATTATTTTCAGTGATTTTGCTGATGCCCTAAGAAAATGCTCAGCCTGCTGAAGTGGTGAGTTCACCCCTAATTGCCAGAGAAGCAATTAGTTATCCAGCCTGTAATTTTCCTGTCTGAACCTATCTTCTAGAACCATTATAATGTCAGAGTGGAAAAGGCCTCAAAGACCATCTAGTCTAACCCTTCAACAAGAAACAAACCAACCAATACATTTTCCCTTATAATAAAAGTAGTACATGTTCCCCAGAGAAAACCTGGATTTATAGCTAAAGGAAAGCATGAAAACAAAAGCCATGTGTAATTCCATATACTAGCAAGAACCATCACCTTACTTACATCTGCTCTTTCTTCTGTACATGTATTTTTCTACAAAATTTGGATCATACATGGTTGTACAGCTTTGTAACCTATTTTTCTGAATTATATTATCAATTTAAACCATCTTTGAAATACATTTTAATGGCTAAATACCATTCCATTATAAGGATGGACTATATTTAACCATGTCTTGCTATTGGATATAATTTCTATCTCATTTTTCACTCTCATAAATATTTCTGTAATTAACATGTGTAAATAAATTTAATAGCATCTTTGAGTATTACCTTAGCACAAATCTCTAGAGTGGAATTGCTAAGTAAAAGCTGGTAATACTTAATTCCAGCATGTCTTCCCAAAAGATCTTACCAAGATACATTGATGATGCCCTTTCTCACCAGGGCCTTGCCAGCATTTATCTCTTATACATTTTTCATGTTTCTGCTTTTATTTTACATTCTTTGATTGTTAGTGAGATTGAACATTTTAAATATGTTTAATAGTTAATGGTTTCTTCTCTTCTGCAAACCATCTGCTCTTGTCCTTTGCCAATTTTTCTGTCAATTTATACAAATTATATAATTATGATAACTGGTGACAAATACTTTCTTCTCAGTTTTTGTTTGCCTTTTAATATTGATTTAATTGTTTGATATAAACAAATTTAACTTTGTATACATCAAAATTTAATATTTTTCCTTTCATGATTTATTCTATTTCTTTTATACTTAGAAACGTCTTGTCCAGAAAATCAGATATTTACATAAATTTTCTTTTGAAATTTTTAATGTTTTCTACTCTTACATTTCTTTATGCATCTGGGTTTTATTTTGGCATCTGATAGGGGATGAGAATCTGTACAAAATATTAATAGATTTTTTGCACATTGAATGACCAGTTTCCCTCATGGTTTCACTGTTTCTTGTATTACATAACATTACATTCTCTAGTTTCCCAGCATCTGTTACTGGGCTGATTCACCAGAGTCTTATACGCTTATCACCTGGTTTTAAATATCGTCGCTTTGCAATATGCTTAAATACCTGGTAAGGTAAACCTTTATTATACTTATTTTCAAAATTTTCTTAGGATTCCAGAAAATGATTTTTATAATCAATCAAATTTACCCGTGAAGTCATATTTTGACTTTGATGGGAATCACATTGATGGACTTTCCATCCAGGGACACGGATGGAACATTTCTTGATCTCCTTTTAAAGGCAAGACGCTGAGGATCAGAGAAGGGGAGTGAGGGGACGACCTGGGCCCCCTGATTTCCAGTCCAGTGCTCTTTCCTCTCGCCCTGCTGCCTGTTTTTGGTCCCACCAGAGAGTGAATTCTGCTCCAGTCCCCACCCACCCCTACCAGCTCCTGCCTGGGGACCAGGACTGGGGCCTGACTCCTGCTCACCCTGTGGGCAGTTCTCCAGCAGGTGAACGGTGAAGGCGGCAGGGCTAAACGTGGGCCAGTTGTCATTATCATCCAGGATGGTGACGAGCAGGTCGGCTGTGCCGTTGAGCAGCCCGATGTCCTCAGCCAGCAGCAGCAGCTCCAGGACGGGGGGCGAGAAGGCCTCCCGGTCAATGACGACACCTGACCTCACCGTCACCACGCCTGGCCCCCAGTGCCACCAGCCAGGGAGACACAAAGAAAAAGGGTGCAGTGGAGACACAGGGTGAGAGCCAACAGAGAGGGGATGGAGAAAGACGGGGACATGGCTGGGAAAGAGAAGAAAGAGAAACAGAGGAAGCAACACAAGGACTTTCTTCCCCAGAGTTTGGACAGCCAATATTTAACAAGGGCCTCCTGTGTGCCAGGCATGCTGCAGCCACTACATCTCCCGAGGCCTCCCATCCCCAGGTACCCTCTGCAGTCCTTGAGAGTCCTTTCTGGGATGTGACCCAGGGCAGAGGATTCACCTGCTCCACTGAGAGATGTGCCAGTGCAGCCCTCCCTCGGGATGTCTGCTGCCAAGCCAGAAGCCTGCCTGGGACAAGACTGATGTGCAGTGGTCCCTGGGGAGCTTTGGGTCTGGTCTGAGGACAGGAAAGTTGCTTGGGCTGCTTCTGGCTGACTAGGGGCCAGAGCCTCTGGCCTGGGTCTGGGGAGATGAGGGATTAGGGCGGGGGGCTGTCTGCCTAGGCTGAGGTTTGTGCAAATCAGGCCTCTCCAAGCTTCCCGCCAGAATTTCCTGCCCTGGGTGGCCTAATCCAACTGCCAGATGGGGGCTCTGGGCAGTGAGAAATGGGGTCTCCAGGCCACGCTCTCCATGGAGAGCCTGGACCCGGCCCATCTGGCACTGGGCCCAGGGGAAGACTCGGAGCCATGCTGGGGGTCTGGGTGGTGCAGCGGACTCACCAGTGCTGTTGTTGATGTTGAATAGGCCGCTCTGGGTGCCCAGCAGGTGGTAGGTGACCACAGCATAGATGTCGAGGTCCGCGTCCAGGGCCAGGATTGGCCCGTTGAGCACCACGAGCGGGGTCCCTGGCCAGGGGGAGAGGGGTCACTGCAGAGCCAACCCAGCTCCCCACCCTCTGCCCGCCCCCAGCCCGGTGAGCCATGGCTGACGATGGATGAGAGGGGAGGGAGGTGAAGGGCGGGGTGGGAGGCCCCGGGGGCCGGGCTGCGGCAGCCTTGGCAGACTGAACGCAGATGCCTGGGGAGCGGCCTCAAAGCCCTGCTGGGGAGAAAACACAAGAGTGGTGAGCAAGACCCTCTGGCCCGCCTGGAGCCACGCCTGCCTTCCCAGCAGCCTTTGAGGTGGGCCACTCTGTGGGAGGGGCTGGGGGCTCCCTGACGTCCCCTTCCCGTGCATGGGTCCTGTCTCGCTGTGCACACCCAGCTCAGTCTGTCCACACACGGGTGGACACCATGTTCTATCTACAGGTGTCTGCCTATTCATGGCTAGGAACACACACACGTGTACAGGACTCTGTGTTCACATGGCACAAGCACACATGGGGGCACACTCATGGGTGTGTGATTCACCTGGTTGGGCACTTGTCCGCCTCTGCATGTGGGCACATTTGCACACAAGTGCACCATGTGGGTACCCAGGGGCCTCTGTGTGTCTGTGTGTGTGTGAGCATGTGCATGTGCCATGATATGGGCACACAATGGCACATGTGTGAGCATGTACCGGGCAAGGTTTAGGAATCGAATTCACGCAGACCAGGAGTGTCTCAGCTCATCTATCTCTGACCTGGAATCTAAGCTCCAGGGTGGGGTGTGGAGGAGTGGGAGCACTGTTGAGGGGATATTAAAGAGAAGACTGTCCCTTTGACAGGAGGTGAGGCTGGTCAGTGCATGTGTGCAAGGAAAGAGCTACGCTGGTCTACTCAGGGGCTGCTGATCCCAGCCCTCCCATCTCTGTTGGCAGCTGGATGCTCCCCAGAGGTGCCTCCGCAAGTCTCCAGGATAATCTGCACTCCTGGGGGGTAGGGAGCAGGGAGTCCTGCCCTCCTTGGGGACCAATGACCACAACTGTCTCTTCCAGCCAGATCCATGGCCTCTCTGGTGGCCCCCCAGAGGCCTGGCAGCCCCAGACCCCCAGTCCTTCAGAACTGTGCCCCCTCCTTCTACCCCTAGGTTGCACCCCCATCAGGCACAAGGGGGGTCCTCAAGCACCTGAGTGAGGCCCAGTGGCACTGGGCAGCGACAGGGTTCCCAGTGGGGGGGCAGCACCTACCAGCAGGGGAGTTCTCCATCACCTCCGCCTGGTAGGTGCTCTCGGTGAAGAGGGGGTGGTTGTCATTCTCATCCGCAAGAAAGACCAGCAGCAAGTCAAAGTCCTGTGGGGGCCAGGAGGGGAGGCAAGTGTGCTCCCTGCTCAGGCCATGCGCCCCTGTGGGAGGGGGGCTGGGGGGCGGGCAGGGCTCAGAGAGGATCATCCCAAAGCCCGAGCCAGGGCTCCGGAAAGCCAGGCCCTGCTCTGCTCTCTGGGCGGCCTCTGCAAGTCGTCTCTCCTGCTGGGACTCCCTTTGCCTCCTTCACGATGTTGTGAGGTTCCCAGGAGGCAGCAGGTGCAACAGGTATTTAGTCACACCCCGTCCCAGGTGAGGGGGACCTCGGGCAGGAAGTTTTACAGACTCGCAAGGCCCACCTGGTGCCCCATTCAGGGTTCAGACCAAGCTCTGACCCCAGTGCTGCACCTCATGCCTCTGCAATCACACCCACATTCCTCATGTCGGGGAACCTTCCGGTAACCCTGGGTGCTGTGTCCATTTTAAGAATGAAGAAACCAAGGGTTGGGGTGGGGTGGGGGGGCAACTCTTTGAAGTCACACGGCAGAGTGGGGGCTGGAATCCATCTCCTGATGCCCACCACTCAGTTGTGCCACCTCCCAGGATGACTCTGGCCCCTCCTAAAGCACACAAGAGCAATCCAGAGAAAAAAGCAGAGGGGGAAAATAAAGGGGGCGGGAAGCAAGAGCAGGAAGGAAGGGAGAGGCACCCAGAATGAGAGAGGCTAGTGGCTTATGGGTACCTGCAGCCTGAATTCTCAACTGGCTACAGGGATGGGGAAACTGAGGCCCAGAGAGGACACTGTCTTGGCTGAGCCACACAGGAGCAGAGCTGGGAAGAGCCAGGTCCAAGGACTGCCAGACCCAGACCTCATGGGCTCCAGAGAGAGAGGTGACCCCCCGCCCCCACAAAGAGCCTGTCTGCAATGCCCACCTCCTCCTCATAGAGGGAGTCAGCATCTTTGGCGTTCGAGGGGAAGGCCACCTGAGAACATGCAGTCATTTGGGACCTCAGTGTATGCGTTGTGGGTGCACACCCATATGCAACATAACAAGCACATGCCCAGGTATGGGGGTTTGGGAAGGATATTGATAGCTGGCATTTACGGAGCGTTTGCCATGTGCCAGGCACTGTGCAGAGAACTATATAAACTGGCTCCTTCAATCTCCTCCACATCTTTGGAGTAGGGGTTAGCTTTGTTTTGCAGAGGCAAAAATGGAAGCTGGGAAAAATTAAGTTGCCAGAGCAACATACCTAGTGATAAGTAGAATTGAGATTTGAACCCAGCACGTGTTGACTCCAAAGCCTGTGCATTTAACCCCTGGGCCACACTGCCTCCCTGGAGGGGTGATGTTTGCTTGCTCCCACCCAGGCCCTCCAGCCTCACCCTCCTCGCTATGCGTGGGTTCTCTGGGTTGTCCTTCACGGAAATGGTCAGCTTGTACTCCAGGATCCGCTCGCGGTCCAAAGGCTGGTTCACAGTGATAATCCCTGTCTGGGATATGGAGGTTGGTGAGCCAAGTGGTGACTGCTGCCTCCTTGGGCTCTGACCTATAGATGCCCAACTGCTTGGCCCACAGCTCCAGGGGTGGCTGTAAATTCCTTCCCTAATCGCCAAAGATAAGGTCTAGAAGACTAGGAATGGACAAGCTGGGTCTTGCCAGGGTGGGAAGGACCCACCAAGGCCCAGGTCTAGCAGCCCGAGGGATGTGCCCTCTGATGACCTGTGGGGTTGGCAGCCTGGTAACACTCCAAGAGGCCAAGTGACAACCTCCCGGGTCTCCTTGGTACAAACCAACCAAGTGACACCACCTCTGCCCATGAAAAGCCTCAGGAGTGACTGGGAGGCAGGGGTGGCTCTGGGTGGACCCCAGAGATGGCTCAGCTGGGGAATCTGAGGCTCTGCTTCCCACAGAGGTTCCCTCGTCTCCCTGGGGGGGGTGAGGGGGCTTGTGACTGATGAGAAAATGGAACCAGAAGGAGCCCAGAGAGTGGCAGAAGAAAGCTTCTAGGGCAGGGTCCTCCCTTTCAGGAAACCCCCCAGTGGGCCTCCCTGGGGTCTTCATGGCCCTACCGTGGCATTGATGAAAAAAGCCCGGTCGCGGTTGCCTGCGGTGATGTTGAAGGTGAGGAGAGCGTTGCAGCCGCTGTCGGCGTCACTGGCCAGGACCCGGGCGACGAAGCTGGAGATGGGGCTGTTCTCGCTGATGGTGACGTTCATGGGCAGGTTGAGCAGCACAGGGTCATTGTCGTTGATGTCCAGCACCCGGATCCCCACCAGCATCTGGGGGCCAGTCGGAGCAGGAGGAGGGGTTGGTGAGGGGCACGGGGGAAGAGGGAGGGCACAGGGGAGGAGTAGAAGCAGGCCGGAGGACGAGGAAGTGATGGCAGACGCGGCGGCAGAGTTGGAAGAGGAAGTGATGGATGAGATGGAGCAGGACGGCAAAGGGGTGGTGATTGGGGGAGAAGAGGTAGACTTAGGTGTGGAGAAGAAAGAGAAAGAGGAAGAGGAGGAAATGGCAATAGGAAAGGCAAACGAGGATGAAATGAGAATGAAGAAGGAGGCAGGAAAGGTCAAGAGGCAGAGTTGGGGCAGAAGGAGGGACAGAGAAGGGAAAGTAACCAGGCAGGGACTGGGTGCAGAGGTCTGAGGAGCTACAGCTGCCAGGCCCAGGGCCAGCCTCAATGACGTGAGACCCAGAGACCCCCAGAGGTCTGTTAGGGACCCCAAGGGCCTGGACTGGCTCCAGAGCATCCTGTGTCCTCTCCTGGCATGAGGGCGGCTGTGTATAGGTGAGAAGATGTTTCTTGGCCAGTAGTGGAGACTCTATGGAGAGTATAGGGTACAGTGAGGTGAAGCCAGCAGAGTGGGGACCCCCAAACTCACCGTGGAGCTGAGTGGGGGCACCCCCCGATCGCGAGCACAGACGGTCAGATTGTAGAAGGCAATGGTCTCCCGGTCCAGCTCCATGTCCTTCCGGACCCGCAGCACACCCTCCACGGGAGAGATCAAAAATTCCCCTGGGTGGGGCCCAGGAGACACTCGAGTTAGCTGGGAATGGCCAAGAGCTGCGGAGAGCCCAGGCCTCCCCCTGCTCCTCTGGCAAGGCTTGCTCGCCAGGGGAGGGGCCCATCCTCATGGGTCCTGCCGGCCAGGAAGTGCAGCAGCAAGAGGAGCAGGTAAGGGCTAAGGGTGCAGGGGGCGTGCGCCCGCTCCTGCCCTGACAAAGCTGCCAGGCCCAACCCTCAGTCTCTGTCCTCTGCCTGGGTGCCCATCTGCGGAATGGGCAGGCCAGTGGCTGACCCTGGCTGAGATGGTTATGTTGAAAAAGTGGGGGCTCCCTTTCTACACAAGTACCCTCTTTCCAGCCACTGCTGAACAGAAAGTGATTAAAGAAGGTATTGAACACTTGTATTGTGCATGCAATCCCTCTCAGATATCAGGTCTTATTAAAAGGATGTTGGGGAAGGGCAAAGCCTAACATGAAGGAATGCCTTGGCTGCAGTGCTTGTCCTGACCTCGCGAAGGGGCTGGCTCTCTGGAAATGTCTGAGAACAAGACCCCTGGATTCTCAGACTGAGCTGGTAGGGACCTCAGAGACCATCCAGTCCGAATGGGAAAAATGAAACCGGGGTCCAGAGAAAGCTCCCACAGCAAGTCAGTGACAGAGGCAGGATTCGAACCCAGGGCTCTGAGTCTCGGCCCACTTCATCTCATGGCACTTGTGGTCTTTCCAGAGAACATCACTCAGGGTTGACAAGGGCAGCAGGTGCAGGAGGCAGGGGTGAGAATGAGGAGAGAGTGAGGGGAATGAAACCAGGAGAGCAAGTGGGAGCCCAGTGGGAATGGAAAGGTTAGGGGGTGAGGCTCTGGCAAGAAGAAAAGTGAGGGGAGGGGAGGAAGGGATGTGGGGAAAGCCTGAGGAAGAAGGGGCTGCCTGCGGGCCCGGGAGAACCCTCTCTGTACTTCCCTAGGGAGGGAAGAAGTTACTTCCTCCACTTTCCCTTTTGACACTTGGGGAAAATGAGGCCTGGAGTGGGGCACTGACTTGCCCAAGGACATACAGCACACAGGGGAAGGCAAGGCCAGAGGCCCAGGCTCCCCTCCACCCTTTTTCTCTGCCTGCCTCTTCACATCCCACTTCCCTACTCCCCACCCCCAGATCCTACTGCTCTGTTTCACAAAACAGCTCTGAGTCCCACCTGCAGCTGGGATTTCCCACCAGCCCACTGCTCCCAGGCCTCTCTCGTCCCCACAGGCTTTGCCCTACCTAGAGGGGCGGAAGCCGCTTGAAGCGGGATTTCCTGAGCCTGAAACTCCAAAGTCTCCAAAGAACTGGGGATTCTCTTTCTAAGGGGTTTCTCAGCCCAGTCTCTGTGCAGACAGATGGCCTCCTGCCCTTTCCCCGAAGGCCAGGGGGAGACAACACTGCCACCCCCTTGGAGGAAGGGAAGACATTCCTGAAGGCTCAGGGGAGGCAGGCCTGAGGGCACGGGGACTGAGCCCACGCTGAACTCTCAAAAGGTCAGCTCAAAGATTGGCAGAGTGGGCCGGCCGAGGGCCCTGAGTCCACACTGTCCTCCCTCCCCAGCTTGCCCAGGGGCCTGAACGGCCACCCCTTCCAGGGGCAGGAGGTTAAAAGTACAGGTTTTGGATTCCATCCTCTCTGGGTCTGCATCCTGACTGCAATGCTGTGTGCCCTTGGGCATGATTTCCTCAACCAGAAAATGGGGCTCAGAAAGAGCAGTCACTGCAGGGTAGTGCTGGTCATGGCAAAGCCTGGTCCCTCTCGTGAGTTCTGCTTCCATGGCAGCTTTTGGCATCACCTGGGGGATCCTAGAGGGGGCTCAGGCAGGATGCAGATGAAATGAAGGTTTCAGCTGGCCAGAAGGGACAGCTGGGGGTCCTGAAAAGGCTGGGGTTGGGTGGAAGAGGCAGAGGTGGGCTTGGCTTGCTCCCCAACTTTCTTTGACCACAGTCTCCTCCTTGTTGCCTACAGGGGCTTGTAAGAGCCCAGCCATCCCTGGTGTCTCCCCACTGACAGGAGCCCCCTCCAGGGTCAGGCTGCCATGTGGGAAGGTGACCTTTAAGCTGAGCGCCCTCGGGCATGTTGCTTCACCCAGTGGTATGCTGCTAAACCGGCTCTCTAGGAAAAGAGGCCCTATGTGTAGCATCTATTGATGTTTTTCAAGGTTATAACAAAATAGCTTGAAGCCAACCTGACACTGGGAAGAGATGCACAGAATGGATCTCGTGGCCTGTACAAGCCAACTCGTGTACCACTGGGTGACTCCAACTCTCTGGGCCTTTGTTTCTCAATTTTGAAATGTGGGCAGTGCTCGGTGACTCCTGAATTATCTTTGGGCTGAAAGCATCAACTTTTCCTTCCTGGGTGGAGGGAGCCCCAGTCCAGGGTCAGGGGAAGCTCCCTGGCCTCTCTCTCTCCTTCAGGGAGTCTCCCTCTCAGTCTCCTGGGTCTCCCCAACTTTGGAGCTCAAGTGCCTACAGCTGACCCCTGGGTATGTGGGGATTTAACACAGAGGTTTCATTCATGACTCCAAAGGCCCTTGGCATGGAGCAGTATTCACTTTGCTGGGGCACAGTTGTGAGCCCTGTACTGGGAAACTGGCGTGCAGAGTGAGTTTCTTAATGGGGAGCGGGGCTCAGCTGCCCACCCAGCAGCCACCTCCCAGCCAGGCCTTGGCATCCCCCTGTACAGGAGCAGGGACTTGCATGAAGCCACAGAACCTCTGTGCTTGGGAAAATGGCAGAGGAGAAAGCCCCTTGCTCTGTGGTTTCAGAAGAGGAAGGCACAGTGCTTAGCCAGAGTGGAGAGTTTTGAGACATGAAATGGTGGCAGGTCAGAGCAGTGGAGGCTCCAAGACTGGACCTATAGAACTGGGCTTTTTTTTTTTTTTTTGCCTCTTGATTGTGGAGTAGCCCAGGTTCCATCCTTGGGCCTCTCCTCTGTCTAATTCCTGGGTGCCGAACTCCAGTCTCGTGGCTTTAAATATGATTCCTATGCAGACAACTCCCAAACACCTACGTCCAGCCCAGACCTCTCTCCTGAACTCCCAACATGTATGTCCAACCCCTCCTGTACATCTCAAAGTTAACCTGCCCAAAATGAAGCCCCTTACTTTTCCCTCCAAGCTTGCTCCTGCCACAAGCTTCCATCTGTTAGTGGCAAATGCCATCACCATGGGGTCATCCTTGACTTTCTCTCATATCCCATATGCTATCAATCATAAATCCTGCAAATCCTATTGGCTCTACCTTTGAAATCTACCAGCACCAACCACCTCCCATCACTTCCAGTGCCACCACTCTGTTCCCAGCTGCAGCATCTGTGGCCTGGGTGATTGCAACAGCCTACCCCTGGTCTCCCTGCTTCCACTCTGTCACCCAACAGTCTGTTCTCAGCACAGGATCTGAATGGTCCTGTTAAAACCTAAGTCAGATCATGCCCCTCCCCTGCTCGAAGCCTTTCTATGGCTCCCATGGCACATGGAACAAAAGCCCAAGTCCTCATAAATATCCTCAAGGCCCAACAGCAACTGGCCCCCCTACCTCTCTCACCT
Organism: Bradypus variegatus; assembly: GCA_004027775.1. NCBI lineage: Eukaryota > Metazoa > Chordata > Mammalia > Pilosa > Bradypodidae > Bradypus > Bradypus variegatus. The sequence goes on along the minus strand of PVKY010002633.1, from coordinate 11,688 downwards.
CCTCCCTTCCTCCTCTTCCCCTCGCTCCCCATCACTCCACCCACAAGGGCCTTCCTGCTCCTCCTCGAGCGTGCCAGGCATGCTCCCACCTCTGGGCCTTTGCACTTGCTGTTCCCACTGCCAGAGGGCCACGTGACCTTCTCCTCACCTCCTTTAGGTCTTTGCTAAAGTATCACCTCTTTGCATAGGCCTTCCCTGAGCACCCCAAAATTTCAGCCCTCTCACCGGCACTCCCCATCCCTGGCCGCCTGCCTTGAGACCTCCCTTCTCACTCTGCTCCTGAGTGGGGTGGGGGAGAGTCTCTCTGGGTCATGCCCGCCCCCTCCCCTGGCTCAGGCCCACTCACCCAGAGGGTCTCCATCCACGATGCTGTACTCCACCTGCCCATTGGGGCCCGAGTCCCGGTCGTGGGCCAGGAAGGTCCACACTCTGGGCCCCGGCTGACCCTCAGTGACGTCAAAGGGTCCCTCGTAGTCCCGGGGGAAGGTGGGCATGTTGTCGTTGATGTCGTTCACATTCACAAGCACCTAGGGTGGTGGACAAGCTTAGCTGCCCCCTGCATCTGGCAGCCCTGGTGCCGGGTGCAGCCCCTTCCTGGCCTCAGTGCCCTCATCTGTAAACTGGACCTGATAATCCCACCTCTGGGGCTGATGCGGATTTGGGAGGGTCTTTTGGGCCATGCATGTGGATGAGCAATTATTGTCAAAGCCTTCTGCTGGGCATTCTAATCATACTAACAATAAAGCCACACACTTCTATTTACTGCTGTGCCTGCTCATTTCACATGGTCTCCCCTGCTCCTCCCACATCCTGAGATGCAATGTTTACTATTCCCCCTTCACAGGGAGGAAATTGAAGCCCAGGGGCAATAAGTGACTCGCCCAGGGTCTCACGGCCAGGAAGTGGAGAAGCAGGGATTCGAACCCCTGCTGCTTTGAGGGGAGGAAGGCAGGTGTCATAACCTGTCTGATAAGTCAACCACCCAGAGAAGTTCAGTGACTCCCTCAAAGTTGCACAGCAAGTTTGTGTGAGTCGTAGAGACTGGGACCAGGCTCTCAGATTTAGGCATTTCCCCTGGACGCACAACCTTTTGCTCCCCCTTCCCCCCAGAGCTTTCTGGGCCAGTCCTCCCCCCATCCCCAAGGTGGGGCTGTGTTCCACCCTCCCACCGTGGTGGTAGAGGTGAGGCGGTGGGACAGGATGGGACACTGGTCCGTGGCAGTGACAACCAGAGTGTAGCGGCCATGGCTGATCTCGTAGTCTAGCTCCTCGGCGACAGTGATGACACCCTGGGGGGGCAAAGAGGGGACAAGGGTGAGCCAGTGGGTGGTGGATCTTTGGCACCCTGGGAACCTGGTCCCTCACAGGGCACCCTCTAGGCCACACCAGGAATGAGGCCCTGACCTCTTTGGTCATGATGGGGACCCCTGCTGCCCTCGAGACCAGACCCCACCCCACCAGAACTTTTCATTCTCCCAGCACTGACCGACCCCAGCACTTCCTCCTGTACTCCATCGACACCCCCCACTCAGCATGTCACTGAGCACCCACCAACACCTGTACCCCACCACTGGCTGCTGACCGTGTGTCTGTGGATTCGGAAGGTGTTGAGGATGTTGCCTGCAATGATGGCGTAGGCGACTGTGCCATTGGGCCCCTCATCTGGGTCTAGTGCCTGGATGGTGATGAGGCTGGCATTAACCATGTCTGGACCCTCGTCCAGCAACACCTCATAGTGGGGCTGCTGGAACATGGGCGCATTATCGTTCTCATCCATGACGGTCACGTACACGTGGGTGGTGGCCTGCGGAGAGAGGCACGGTTCCTTGGTCAGGTGGCTAGAGAGTGAGATGGAGCCAGCTGGAGGTGCTCCTAGGCTCGACTCACTCAGTGTGATCTAACACAGTGAGGAAAAGGGAGAAAAAGGATGGGAGGGAGGGAAGTCACAGGCCAGTGGAGGAGGAAAGCTGAGGCACCACTAAAATCCAGACTAGGGAATGGCTTAGGTCCAAGATGGCGCTTGTACCACTACTCCTCTGTCCTGTGCCCAGAGCAGACATCACTAATCAATCACAGCACTGCTGAGGCCATGGCAATCTCAGGGTCCTTCTCAGCACAGTGAACTAGTGAATAAAACTGGCAAAGGAGCTGAACCCCAGTGGTCACCCCCACCTCACAGCTTTGCCTGGGCCAGGGTCTTACTAACCCTAGGCCTCTTGCCAGACCACAAAAGGTGAGAAAGTGGGAATACTTAACAAAGTACTTAAGCCTCATCCACTGTTCATGCACATAGAAGAAATACATATTTACAGCATTTTTAAGGGGAAGGGCATTGGATTTGGGGTAATTTCATGGTTAGAATTTGTTGAATTGTGAAATAAAAAAAAACTCACAAAACGTGACTTCATTGCAAGAATGGTTTCTGCAGCCTGTACTCCTGGGACTGGCCATCTCTGGCTGGTGCTTGGGCCAATCGGACCACAATAGTATTCAGCGAATCAGAACCCGGAGCCATTAGTGATGGCTCATGTGGCACTTCCCAAGCAGGGTAGAGAAATGGAATGGGGAAATCGGCCAGGTGTGGCGTTCTCCATCCCTCACCCTGTCCCCTCCACTCTCTGCCTTTCTGCATCTGGGAAGTTGTCCCCCACAGATCACCTTACTGGCTCCCTTGCCAGCTGGCTTCCTGAAGGGCTTAGCCAATGGGAAGACAGAAGGAGGAAAAGAGAAGTTTGGGCATCATCCCTCGTGTAAATAGTCCCTCCGTTAAACTCTCTTCGGTTGAGGCCTTCCTGAGTGTGCCATCTGTTTCCTGCCAGGATCTTGACTGATACAGACCATAGTTAGTGGCTAACAATAAAATAACTGGGTTATGACAACTGCAAAGACATCTGGGTAGAGAGAATGTGACTAAGCCATTGCCAAGGCCAGAGAACAGAAAAAGTGATACAAAAAGCTAAATGTAGACAACTTGCGTGTGACTTTTTCCTTAGGCCTGGCTAGTTCTTTTGCTTCCTGTAGAGGGATGGACAGATGGGCAGACGTGGACCCAGAAGGACTTGCTCTGCCCCTGAGGAGGCAATGATTCCTCTGAGCTGAAACCCTGTGTCTTAGGGGGTGGTCAGTGAAAACTTTCCAAAGCCGATGGGGCTGGCAGCCTTGAAATGGAGCTGGGTGTCCTTGGGCAGCTCACATGCCCTCTCTGGACATTTTCTGTCCAGAAATGAAAGGACCTGACTTGATGTCAAAAGAACCTTCCAGCTCAGACACTTTGGGGATCTGGCCTTCTGTCGTCAGCCATGTGGACTAAAACCCCACCATTCAGGAGACATTCTTTTGGGTCTGAGAGTCTCAACGAATTATTTCTTTTCAATTCAGTTTTATTGAGACATATTCACACACCCCACAGTCATCCATAATGTACAATAAATTGTTCACAGTACCATCAAACAGTAGTGCACAATTTTTGAACACTTTCATTACTCCAAAATAAAAATAAAATACAAGTAAAGAAGAAAACCCAAAACATCCCATTTTCTATCCCCTCAATTATTCCTTTAGTTTTTGTTCCCATTTTTCTACTCTTCTGTCCATATACTGGATAAAGGGGGTGTGAGCCACAAGGTTTTCACAATCACACAGTCACACCATGTAAGCTACATAGTTATACAATCATCTTCAAGAATCAAGGCTACTGGGTTGCAGTTCAACAGTTTCAGGTATTTCCTTCTAGCTATCTCAATGAATTCTTTATTAAAGTACAAACATCCAGAGAGGGAAAATGCATTATTTTAACATTTCTCAAATTTTTCCACCAAAGAATGGAGCGGAAATTTATGGAGAGTCTGGGAGAGCAGCCTGAAGGATTTGTCTCAGGAATGCAGTGTCTTTGAAATCTATCACGTTGTCTTTGACAGTTTATGTGGATGTTACACCCTTCTCCATAATGTATTTGTGATAGTTTTCATTTCAAATAGTGGTAAGGGCCCCAAATATTGGAGGAGTGATTACTGTTAAGGAAGGTCCCCTGCTCAGCCGTGGGTCTGCAGCTGTGAGTGGATGCAGCTGTGAGTCCTCCCCCCTGAAGCGGAGCCCACCTCAAGTCCTGCTGAGCCCACTTCTCTGCCTGCAGGAAGGGGCCTGGTCCCAGCCTCACAGTGGGGGGCAGGGGTGCTGACATGCTCAAGGACACACTTTTCAGACTCATGTCCCAGGTTCTCTGGGAGTGGGTCTCACAGTTGTGAAGTCTGTGGGGCTGGGGGTCTAACAGAGTCGCCCCATTGGGCTTCTCCTGCTCTGAGACCAGCCCAAGGTTGGTCTGAGCAACTCTGGCCTCTGGAGTGAGGAAGATGACAGTGCCCCACAAAGGCCCTCTCAGCTGGGCCTTTCCTGCCTGCCCTGGCATTGAGGAAGGATTGCTTGAGCTTTCTGGATCATGCCGGCACCTTGGGCAATGTCTCCTTCCCTCCTGACCTTGGTTTCTCACCCTGATGCAACCCCACAAGGCTGTGGTGGGCAGTGCTGTGGGGAGGAAGGAAGCAAGAGAAGGGGCTGGGCCCAGCTCAGTTGCTCTAGTCCTCTGGGGAAGGGGTTGACAAGGCAGTTCTCCTGGGCCCCCTTTATATACCCTTATTCCTAGGCTCTCCCCACCCACCCACTAGGCCCTGGGATGGGGGTGTTGGGTTTCAAGAGTGGCCTGGGCCAGAAAGGGGCTGTGGGAGAGGGGTGAGGTGCTCCAGGGTTCCAAACCTCAGTGGCCCAGCCTCACCTCTGCCAGAGGCTGGCTGTGGTAGGAAGAGGACCCAGTGCCCACAGGACTTCAGTTCTGGCTTTGCACCTTCTCTGAGTAGAAGACAGGCCACGCTCTGCCCAGGAAGGGCTCTGTGCTGTCTCCCAAGATGGAGTCACAAGGTTAGGGTCATACCCAAGGACCTGCGGTTATGTCCTGGCAGCCTCTGGCTCCTATCCTGGTGGGGTTCCCTGGCTCCCAGGTGGCTGGCCCTGCACAAGGCCACCTGGTGAGATCATGAGGCCCTACTCTTCCTCTTTTGTAGCCTCCCCTGCCCCTGGAACCAGGGCAGGGAAGAGACCCCCTAAGAGCCCCTAGAGAGCCTGTGACCTGAATCAGGCCACTCATGGGGCCTCCAGAATTCTTGGCTCCCATTTAGTCCCACTACCCTGATCCCTGACCCAGCTGGACTCTGTCCTTCAGCCTGGGGGTCACCTGTGAGCTCAGGACCCCAAACAGGCCAGCAAAATCCTGGGAAGCAGTGGCCAACCTAGGGCAAACTAGATAAAATGGCAGTGCTCTCCCTTTTCCCTGGGCAAGCCACGGTCACCCCTACTCCATTCAGGCAGTCATTGGTCTTTCCACTCAGACAAGGGGGTACCAAACCCCCTCTCCATGCCCAGCTTTGTGCCAGGGGCTCAGAAGCACCAGGAGAAGACCCTGGCCCCCAAAGCATAGCCTAGCTCAGGAGGGGCTGTGGAGAGTAAAGACCAGGGGGCACTTTGTTAAGGGGAGGGGAGACTTGAGTTCAGCCCAGAAGGATGAGAGAAATGTGGACAAGAGGACAGGAGAGGAGAGGCATTCCCAGTGGCGCTGGCAGTGCTGAGGGGATGCAGAGCGGAGGCACTTGCCGCCAGAGTGCCTGAGCTCCCTGAGGATATCGAGGACAGCAGGGAGCGTGAACTGGTGCAGAGTGGGAGAGGAGCTGCGGCCCTGTGGGGTGAGGGTCTTGGGTGATACTCTACAGGACATGCTGACGGATGTCAGACACATGTGTGTGTCCTGTTTAGGGGTGTACGCCTGCAATTCTTCTGTGTCTATGTGGTTGTGCATGTGTATTTGTGCTTCTGGGCATGCACACAACTTTGCCTAGCTCTTTACAAATGTCAGATTCCACTTATTTATTCATCCATTCTTTCCACAACTGGGAGCGCCGGTGACATACCAGCGCTGGGGGATCTAGGGTTCAAGTCCCTGCCCATAGAGAGCTCAAAGGCTGGTGGGTTAGGGCAGGCACAAACTCTCATTACCTATCCTAAGTTAGATGTGGATATTCCTCTTAGGCTGTGTCACAGTCATCATTCTCTCCAAAAAGTAAAGGAGGAAAACAGAAAGCACTTTAAACCGTCCATCAAGAGGAGCTGACTCGCTGGGACACCCAGCCGGCTCTCCTATCTGAGCCTCAGTTTCTCTACTGCTACCGCGGGGACGCGGTGCCAGGGCGCCGCGAAGCCCCTCCCACGGGGCCCTCGGAAGCGGCAGTTGCCCCCGCGGCCCCCCGGTGGCGCTGCGGGGCCCGGGAGCGGGCGGCGCTCGGCACTCAGTGGCCGGGCGCTCACTCGTCGGCAGGTTTCCCAGGGCCGGCCGCGTCCCGCCCGCTCCCCGCGCCCCAGGAGAGCGCTCTGCGCGCCCGCGGCCCCGCTCCAAGCTCAGACGCGCCAGACGCCGCTCCGCCCGACGGCGACATGAGCGTCCCCCCGGTCCCGGAGGCCAGCGGCCGGCACTGGGGACCCGTGGTCCTCACTCTCTTCCTGGCTGCCTCTCGAGGTAAGGCCTGGGCACTCGGGGAAAAAGCTCTGGTACCCAACCGCTAACGGGGGCTACAGGTCGGATGGGGGCACCCTAGAAGCCCCGGCGCCTGCTGTGCCCCCCACCCCACAGCATGGAGGCTGCTGGGGCCACTTGGCAGAGTGCAGCCACTGTTTGTCGAGGGCTCTGGTGGGGCATCCGGCACATCTGCACACTCTGACAGCTGCCCAAGCAGCTGGCAAGTCTGTCCCCCGAGAACTGCCTGTCCAGCTTTCCCTGCCCAGAAAGCCCCAGGCACAAGTAGCTTTGCCGAGCAGGAGCTGCACAGGGTGGGGGCAGTGCCAGTGTGTTCTTGAGGATGTGACAGCCTCTTGACACCTGTGATGTCTCCCTGCCCCTCCTGCCTCAGAGTTCCATAATCTCAGAGGGCATGGGGTGTGTGGACTGGTCAGGGTGGGCACTGGCCCATTCCCAGATGTGGACAGTACTGCCCAATGGCCCCTATTCTGAGGGTTGGAAGGCCAAGAGTGAGCTGGTAGCTGGCATCCTAGTGAGGCTAGAGCTCAGGGACTGGGGAGGGGGATCACTGGGGGGGGGGCACTCTCCCAGCTTGGCCACCAGCCCCTCTGGATCCTTGGATAATTTATGGCATCTCTCTGGCCTCAGTTTCCCTAGCTCAAATACAGAAACCCTGCCTGAAGAGGCCCCACTCTCCTCTCCCAAAGACCAGACTGTCATGGCTCCAAGTGTCATCTTGACCAGGACACAGGGTCTCCAGGAGGTGGACAGTGGGGAGAGGCCCCAGTATCCACAGCCTGGCCAAGGGAAGCGGGAACCAGTAGGCAGTCCATCGGACCAAAGTTTATCAGGAGGGCCCAGGAAAAGTGTGAGTCATGCAGGGAGTGAGAGAGGGAGGCGGGCTTGGCAGAGGGATCCGATGGGCAGGTCGGGAGAAGAGGAGAGGGACGGGGTAAGGGAGAGAGGAGGAGGCTGGGAGAACCTGGAAGACCCCTGAGAAACAGATGGGGGTGTCTTCAGGCAGTGTGGTATCTCAGCACTTAGAAACCAGCCTGCGGTTCTGATAAAGAAGAGGGAGCCCTCACCCCACAGCCCAGGGCTGCCTGAGCCCGAGCTTGGGTGCTCCAGAAGATGACAGCCGAGGGGAGGGAAAGAGTGTCTCCCTGAGATACGTGTGGCCGTCCCAGTCCCAAGGCCATGGACTGGTGGCAGGGTCAAGCTTCCAGGAGAAACAGGGGATGGCAGCAGGCAGGAGAGCCAGGATGCTCCCTGCTGCAGGCCAGGGCAAGCCTGCCCTGCCCCACCCTCCCCCAAGTGACCCCACGAGGCCCTTCCTGTTTTCTTACCCCTTCCCGGCCCTCATCTGGCTGGGCTGCTTCTGTTCAGCCCCGATTTCAGAAACTGAGTTCTAGCGAACTAGGGCGTAGACACTCAGCTCACAGAGCAGCTCAGGGCCCCCCCCACCCCCAGCCCATCTTGTCTTCTTAGCCAGTCACCTTCACCCCAGAGGTCTTGGCCTCTCAACCAGCTTTGTTCTCCAAAGAGCCCTCTTTTCCTGGGCCCAGCTCAGGAAGATAATTGGGGCTCAAAGCAGCTTTCCAGTGCAAGGGGTCAGGAAAGTTCTCAGCTCTGAACAGCTCCGGACTCAGTATTCTCAGCTGTGATGTGGGTGAGCTACTGGGTACTCATCCTATTTTCCTAGTACTACTGTGCACAACAAGTACTGTGCAAAAAGGGAGATGGCAGGTGGGAGGCCTGCTCCAGGCAGGGTCAGGAGGGTCTGTGAATTGGCCTGATTCTGAGCGCCCTCCAGCAGTTGAAAAGACCAGCTCATGGGTTTGCTGAAGGGCTGGGACTCCCAGGCACGACTGCTGCAGGTCACAGAATTTCTGTCTGGGGAGGTGAGATGGAGGACGCTGGTGTAGCCTGGTCTCTAGCCAGCACTGAGGAGAACGGTGGTGATGAGTCTGGTGCTCAGGCGACCAGGAGAGACTGACCACACATCTTTGCTGGGCTGGACCCTGAGTGAGATGGGTGGAGGGAGGCAACTAGGGACCCAGGGCCTCAGCTGACCCCAAGGATGGTGAAGTTTCTTTCAACCCTCCAGGCATTCTCAGGGCCACCGAAGTTATTGTCCCTGCCTGCCCTTCAGAGACAGCCCATTCAAGCTCGCAGGGGTGCCCTGGGGCTAGGGAGGGGAGACCCGCCTTCCCCTGCAGCATCTTCCCCTTCTTGGTAAACCAGGATGCAGGACCTTGTTGAGTAACCCAGTGGTGCAAGCCTCTGATGCAGTGCTGGTCCGCTCTTAGGAAATCCATGACTCACTGCACTGGGGTTTAGAGACACAGCCTTGGGGCCAGCCCATGGACACGGGGGGCATCTACCCAATGCCAAGGACACCCAGCGGACAGCTGTAATGGGGAGCCCCCCGGTGAGCTGGGCTTGCTGCCCCGGAGCAACTTGTGGTCACTCTTGTTTCCCCCCCAAGTAGGACAGGGGCTCCTTGCTGGGGCCTGATGTCCTCTGGTGGAGGGTGGTCCAGGTAGGAGGTGCACTGCTTGGGAGCTAGCAGGGGTGCACAAAGAGTGGGGGGTGGGGTGGGGAATTAAGCACTGGGGTGGGGCAGGGCCTGAGTGAGCACTGAGGGAAATAAGAAAGGAAGGAAGGGTCTTCAGTGCCCACCTGGCCTGCTGGCAGAGACCCCTACAACAAGCATGGAGACCGAGCCCCATGTACGGAGCTTGAGGCTGCAGGGTTTAGGCCAACTACTCACACGGGGACAGCTGCCGTCACCGGGGGAGGGTGATCCAGGGCTCAGCAGTGAGGTTCTTAATGGACCCCGGACCTTCTCAGCTGCAGTGCTGGCACTCCCAAGGCTTTCTGGATGGCAAGACTGTCCTAGCAAGGGACCTGGAGCTGTGTGGTCTGCCTGCTGGGGGCTTCCTGTGCAGTCCCTTGCTTAACAGCTTAGCATTTGGATTCAATGAGACCTGGGTTCAAATCCCAAGCTGACCTTTTACTGCTCTGTGACTTTGGGCAAGTTGCTCAGCATCTCTGAGCGTTTCCCCTCTAAAATGGGGGTGATGACTGCTCTTCCCTTGGAGTGCACACTTAATGCAGTGCCTGGCTCCTCGTGAGGGCTCCATGCCATTCCGTTATACTTGGCTGCTTTTGGCTCTCCATCTGGGCTCCCTGCTGCCCACAGACCCTGCAAAGGACCTGTGGGAAGGCACTGGCTGGTTTCACTGGGGCTGGACTCTCCGGAATCCTGGAGGTCTGAAGGTTGCCCAGGCTCAGTCCAACCACCCCCCTATAAGCAGTTCCAGCCTGCAATGTCCATGGAGGTGCCTGTAATTCTCTCAAAGTTCCCCAGGGACAGGGACTTCCCAACTTCAAGGCAAGCCCAGTCCAGGGTTTGCTCATCTCAGTGGGATTTTTCCCACATCTGATCTTTATATTCAGCCTGTTTACTTTGGGTGACCCTTTCCAAAGAGAAAGACGGTGGCCGCCATCTTGCACAGTCTAATACAGTGATGACGTTGCTTTGTTACTGACCAAGAAAGGACAGTTCTTTTAACCTCCCATGTAGGGTCTTAAATCCCATGGGGACCTGGAGTCAAGTCATTTCTCTGCTTTTCACTCATTGTGGGACCCAGAACACATACTTCTCCCTCATCTGTGCAATGGGCTGGCTGGGTGAGATGGTTTCAGTGAGGCTGACCGCTTTCTTCTGAAAGATAATTCCATGATGGTGTTTCCCGAGTGTCAGTCATTTGCTTAGCATCTTTGTGACTTCTGCCGTACTGCCTGCCATCATATTCACTTACTTTTTTCCCTTAAGCCTACTCATTCTTTCACTTAAGTAAATAGATTCTAAAAGGAAACTGTATCATTGCCATAATGGAAAGTCAGTATCACGTGCCATAAATAGAACAAAATCGTAAAAGGACATAACAGGAAAACCAAATAAGGGTATTGAATTCTAGTTGGAAACCATAGCTTGGGGAAAGCACTGAGCCTGAAACCTGATGTCCCTTAGCAAAAATAAAAACAAAACACCAACAAAAAAAGGAGATTAGCAAGTGACAGAGATATTTTGAGGACATTAGCCTCAAACCAGAACTTTCGCTTTGATATAATCAGGACTAAAAGAGAATTGAAAAGGGAATAAACTTCTCCGTGTTTTGATGATACTTATTGCTATAAAACTAAAAGCAAACCTATCTGTGCTATAGCTGCTGTCTATAGGGCTGGGCCACGGGGTTTCTCTGGGCTTCTCCCAGCCTTGAATTCTCCCAACCCCTATTTCCCTCCTTAGCCAGAGCTCACATCCAACCACATACAGCAGCTCAGCCAGGACAGAAGAAAACGGAGAGGCAGCCTGCAGCCTCCCTGGCAAGGGCCCAGGCTAGCTGGGTCTGCATGGACCAGGCCATCTGTCCATCTGCAGGAAGGAGGCAAGGCCTCCAGCCAGCCTCTGGCTACCTGGAGACTCTAGAGGGTAGTGCACTGCACGAGAACTCCCAGACCGGACCTGGGTTCAAATCCTGACACCACTACTTAGTAGTTGGGAGACTCTGGGCAAGTCACTTAACCTCTCTGTGCTTCAATTTCCTCAGCTATGAAGATGGACATGACAATAACACCTACCTCATGTGGGGAGAGGACTGAGTAAGCAAATTCATGTAAAGTGCTTAGAAGGATCCAAGGCACAGAGCACAGGCCAGCAGCTACTACTACCTCTGAGCCTCCTGCACTGAGGGTGGGGACAAAAAGATTTGAGCCTGAATTTCAGGGAGTCTTCACAGCACAGGACCTGGAGGGTAGCTGGCTAGAACTTGGAGTCTGGGCTGCACACAGACCTCCTCAGGGAGGGCCTGGGGCCTCTGGGAAGGAGTCATCCAGAGAAGCGTCCGCCGGCCAGGGCCTCTGGCCAGCTGCCCAGGCCCTCCCTGGGGAGGCGTGCTGACCGAGAGCCTCCCAGCCCAGGATGCATGGACGCTTTCCCAAGGTTCTGGAAGCACCGCTTCCTCCAATAGAGCCTGGCTTCCCCTTCCGGGCGGGCCTCCTTGGTCCGATGTGAATGGCCACTTCCTGCAGGGGGCAGGTATCAATAAACACATCTGAGATGC
>PVKY010002632.1:0-24720 GCA_004027775.1 Bradypus variegatus | reverse complement strand
AAAAAAAAACCACCAGGAGAACGGCTCAGTTTTTACACACTGGCACTACCCAGTGCTAGTGAGGATGTGCAGCAACAGGAACTCTTGGACATCACCAGTCACTGTGGAAACAGTCTGGCAGTCTCCCAAAGAATTAAATACACACTTCTATGGCCCAACAATCCCACTCCTAAGTATTTACCCAAAAGAAAATATGTCCACATAAAGTCTGAATGCTCACAGCAGTTTTAGTCACAATCGCCAAAAACTAGAACAACCCAAACCTCCATCAGCTGGTAATTGGATAACAAATTGTGGTACATCCATACAATGAAATAAAAGGAACAAACTACCAATACACGTAACATGAGTGAATCTCAAATGCATTGTGCTCACAGAGAGAAGCAAAACTCAAACATCTAAACAAATCCATTTATATGAATTTCATATAGAAAGAAAAAGAAAAGGTAAAAGAAAAACCTAAAGGTAAAAAATCAGATTCGTGGTAGCCAGGGGCTGAGAAAAGGGAGGGGGTTGATTGCAAAGAGACCCAAGGGAACTTTCTTGGTACGATGGGAATTGTATTGTATACCTTGATCATGATATGTGTCACACGACCTTATAAGTTTGTCAAGATTCAAAGACATGTACACCTCAAAGGTGAATTTTACTGAATGTAAATTGTACCTCAATGAACCTGAAGCTAAAAGAAAAAAGGTAGCTCTCATGTAATGGGCTTGGGCTGCAGAGGTTCAAATCCCAGCTCTGCCACTTACTAACATGACAGCCCTGGGCAACACTGTCTCTGTCTCATTTTCCTCACCTCTGAAATGGGGACTACTAATTAATCCTAACCCGTAGAGGGGCTGTGAAGTGCTCACAACAGTGTCTGGCACCCTGCAAGCACTGAACAAATGCTGCCTGTCCTTGTCAGGATCTATTATATACTCTGTGGTGCTTTGCTGGGAAAGGTTCAATTTACCTTCTATAAAAATACTGTGTGCAGGTAGTAGTCATTCAATTTTTTTAAAGTGTTTATGGTTACTATTATGTGCCAGTTACAGCACAAATTTAAAGATGAAAAGGACAATCCCACTAGAAATCATAGATGAATGCACCTAAAATAACAGAAAAATTATATAATTGTAAAAAGAAATACAATCCTCAGGTTTACACATGTCAGTGGCAGGCCTCTTCTGGACAGCACATTAGAGGGCAGGCCCTGCCCCGCCCCCAGCCCCCCATTTGACCTGGCCCAACTCCCTAGGAGGACTCACACTCACCTATCCAGCACTCCAAGCGAGCGCAGGGTGTCGTCTTCACCACATCTGGAGGATCCACACCCACATTTAGGCACAAAACTAAGGCAACACTAACAGTCTTCATCTGGAAACATAAGAGAAAACAAACACTTCAATTTGGAAACTCACTGATGCATCTTTCCAGTTTTCAAATGGACCCTGGATTACACTGGCACTGTTCCCACCCACTCCTCCTCCTCACTGCACCCTTCCATTGATCTGTTACTTGTGCCACTCAAAGGTTATTTCAGGAAAGCTTCTTCTTTGAAGACAGAGTTTCAGACTAAGCTAGGGGATGGGGTTGGGACTTAGCAGGAGAGGCTTTTCTCAGGCTTCCTTATGTTAAACTTCCAAAAACAGAATTATGTGATCAAAAGATATAAACATTTTAAGGCATTTGATGCATTCTGCCCAATTCCTTTGCAAAAAATTTGCACAAATTTATATTCCCACCTGTTTATTACTATTTTCATCATTTTAAATTGTTAAGAATTTGATGAGAGAAAAACTATCATATTGATTTAGCTTGCCTTCTTTAGTTTTAGTAAGGCTGAATATTTTTTCAAATACTTATTCTATATGTATCTTTCATCTTTTGTAAATTGTCTATTCCTGTCTATTGCCATTTACTTGCTGGCATTAGTGGTTTTTTAAATTGATTTCCATGTGTTCTTTACATATTAAAGATCACATCCACAGTGTGTAACGCAAACCATTCCTTGATTCATTTCTTGTTTCTTGGCACACCAGGGTTCTGGGCCATCATCTCACATACCCTCCTCCAGAGTTCCCAACAACAGGAAACATCAGCACCACTGACCCAGCTGCTCCAGGCAGAAATCTGGACCTCATCCTTCATTCACTGTTCAACAGATATTTATAGAGCACCCACTGGGTAGCAATTGCTATTTTAGGTGAGGATGCATCAGTAAATCTATGTCCCACAGACCTCGGGAATCAATCCACTCCAATGTCTCCCTAATCTTAGCCACCAGCACCCCAGGCCAGGCCCTGAGTGGCCCCTGGCACCCTCCCAAGTCTCCCTAACCTGAGCCACCAGTACCCTAGGCCAGGCTCTGAGTGGCTCCTGGACCCACTGCTGCCCCCTCCCACCCAGTCTCCAAGCTGTAGCCAGGGCCGCGTTTCTTAAACTCCCCCATTTTAAATCATTTCCCAAACCTTCACAATTTAAGTCCAACCTGTATAGCCTGCTACTAAAGCCCTGTAAGATCCAACTCCTGAAAACTCCCCAGCTTCACTCTGTCCTCTCTTCTGTCTCATGCCAACCACTTCATGTCTGCCAGTTTGTCAAGTTCAGGCCTTCCCTCTCCTGGACTCTGCTTCTTCCACCTTCACCTGGCTAACCCAGGCTCATTCTTCAGGCCTCGGCTTACATATTGATCACGCGGGGAGGCCTTCCCTCGCACTCCCAAGTTCCCATAGAGGGTCAGAGCCGCCTGCCAAAGGCCACTGCCGCATCCGTCCTTGCCCCTGGCAAAGCTCAGCCCTTCCAGGTCCCAAAGTGGACAGCAGCCTTTGCCAAGGACTGTACTTGAGCTGTCTGAGCAATGACCAGGAGCTCAGTGACTGCTGTGAGTGAGTGAATACATGTGTTTTCTCCTTGTGGCCTTATTTTTGTTTGACATTTACTGCTTTACTCCATTGAGAAGATGTTTTGGGATATGATACAAGATAAGGACTAATTTTTTTTGCCAACAACTGGCCAATCATGGCAATCCCACCTGTTAAATAATCTCTCCCAATCTCACAGGTTTGTAATCACTTCTTTAGTAAATATTAAAGAGACCAAATCCTATTTCTGGGTAATTGAATTTATCCCACTACTCGGTCAACCGGTACTTATGCTAATACCATGTTGGTTTAAGTAATTCACCTTTAGGACAGCTGGATCAATGATGCTTTCTCTCCCAACATCCAGGAGCCCTGTGTGCACCTCGGAAGAAAGGGAGAAAGCGCTGGGCTACTGCGTGGTCGGTCACTCCCCACAGTATCCTCCTGCCCGTCCCTCCAGGAAGAGCACAGCCAGGGGCTCAGTCATAGCCCCCCGTTTCCTCAGGGCTTGCTCCCTGTCAAGCACTGTGCTGGGCAGCTTGAGCTCATGGTCTATGGACTCCATGACAAAAAGGCCATGACGTAGGCAGTGGCACCCTCCATTCCACAGGGGCACCAAGAGAGTGAGCCAGCAGGCAGAGGAACCGGGATCGGAACCCGAGTCCGTGGGGACTCAGAGCTCCACTGCTGGCATAGCTGCCTTCTCCCTTTTCCTTCCTAATCTCTTTTTTGGGGGTGGGAGGCAGGTTTCTGTGCAGCATTCCAGACATCACTGGCTGCACACCGATGCCTTGCACTTTGGCTGCCAACAGCAAACTACTCACATTCTCTCCACTTCTACAACCTCAGCTATAAACTTAAAATAAACAGTTCTCAGTAAAATAAATTTCTGATTTAATTATAAAATTATTATCTCGGAAACCCTCTTAGTCCCTTAGACAAAAATCCTAATGGAAGCCCCATCATGACTCTTTAGTCTTGAGAGAAGCTAATGGACCACCCCCACCCCCCCGTCACCACAGGCACCAATCAGGGCACTCGTTCATCTTCATTGCTGAACAAATGTTACAGAAACAATTTCTGCTTGGTTGCTCTAGAGGCGAACCATGGGAGAGCAAGGCTCTCAGAGCTGAAGTGTGAAATTAAATATGCACTGACCACCGACACATGAACTAGAAAAACGGAATTGGCCTAACATGTAGCCAACAATTTAATTCAACCATCGGGCCAAAAGCCTTGACAAGTAAATAGCCTCAAGCCAATCTTCTGCAACTTCAGTGGTGCTGGCCTAATTTCAAATGTGGTGAGTTTTAAATGTGTAGCTATTTCATAAAAGGTCTTATTTTAGACTTTCATTTTCATTTCTGCAGCAACCTCATTCCAAAATTTCTAGATTAATGTGTTTCCTAATAATAATACAGTTATAGAATTTTTTTAAATATCAAATTTAATGTGCTCAAAATTGTACAACACATATAAAAGAACCATTTTGGACTTTACAACATTTCTTCTCCAATGCAGTGTCATTATTAAGATGACACAGCTATATCCCCAAAGATTTTGAATTTGAAGAGAGTATCATTTTGAGAAACTAAAGATATTACATGATCCCTGAAAACGGGTGGGATCTTGAACATGTCACTCCATTTCCATCTCTCCCGACCGATCTCCTTCTTGAAGTGAGGGGTTGGGTGGAGGTGAACCCTTAGGCACCAAGTAGATCCCCTGTTCCAAGTGGTAGCTCTGTGACTGCTCTCAGCAGCCAGACTGGGAGCACCCCTTAAGGTCAAGCAGCCCACCATCTTATGACTCCCCCCTAAACTCAATATGAAGTGGGAGAGGCATGGGAGGAGCTGGGCAGAGGGAGACCTAGGGAGTCTCCCTTACAATCCCTTTGGGGCCAGGCGCATTTTGAAATTCAGAATTTTTCAGATTTCCAAAAGGGTAATATAGTACATATATCATATCTCATATAACACACCCAGCAGTGTCTGGAGCAACATCTAGTAATTTAAAACTTCTAATATTTCTACAGTGAAATGCATGAATACTCACTATATCTGGAATAAATACAGACTATAAATAGCCTCCTATCAGTTTAGGTCAAGTTTTTTTGCCACCAAATGAGCTGTGAAAACATTTCCAGTTCTCAGAGTTTCAAGATTTCAGAATTGCAGATAAGGGCCTGCAGACACGGCTTTGCCACTCATTTAAAAACCACTGCACACCAGCCCTGTATACACAGGCACATATCACCTCACTGATCAAAACCAGGCAATACCCACCACCATCCAAAAGAATTCAATCCAAATCACCAGGGATTCCTTTACTGGTTTCTTCCTACTTAATTGATTTGGAAAAAAAAAAAAACTTTTTTAAAAAGATACAGTTGATCAAGTTGCACAACCAAACTTGAATCTAAATTAAAGGGCTGACACACCACAACATCTAAGTTGCGTGCAAGATGAAGAAACCGCACATGTTACACTGGTCAATCACCGCCTCCTGCTCCCCATATTGAGAATGTGACTCACCCCTCATTCCTCCCAGCATAAGCAGCTGAGCACTACAGAAAATAGACAGCAAGCCCGGGGTTTGTGCGCGTGTCAAAGCATTCACTATTCCCTCCTCGGTCAGAGGCAAAGCCACCCAAGTCCCAGCGTCCCAGCTGTACTCATTAAGATTCAAAGCAGCCAGCGAGAACTTCAAGTAGCGCCAAAGCTCCACAGATGCATAATTTATAAAGAAAGTCAAAAACTAGAACATATAGCAAAGAGAGTGGATACGCCATGGAAAATAGGGGGGAAATACAGCTGTAGAAGAGAAGGAAAATTCAGTTTGCCCCCAATTCCCATCCAAAAGCTGCCAGAAAAGAGTGAGCAATAAATGAAGCAAGAAGCACATACAACTGAATTTTTGCAACCACACACTGTAACATGAACAAATCAGCAGCAGCACAGCAACTGAGCTAACTCAGGAGATTCCCTATTTTTGTCCTACTTTGTTCACTTCAGTGGGAGCTGGAGATGAGGAGAAAGGTTCTTGAATGTATGAGCTTAATTTGTCACCTGGAGTCAGCAGCCTGATTTAGGCTGAAGTACTCCTTCTCAGGCCAAACTCTCTATATGTCTGCACTTTTAAAATCTATCTCCACCTCTATAAAACAACCTCACGAAAAGACGTCAAAAATTAGAAAACCTCATTCACAGTATTTCATCACTCCTGTGTACAGCAATTCTCATTTCTTACCACTCCTATACTAAGCAAACTGCTCAGGAGATGTCATGTGAGTTTAGTTCCAAAATCACAGACCCTTGAGAAATTCAGGTTTCCAAAAATCAAAGAACCGCAGGCATAAGAATTTTTTTAAAAGGAGCTATTTATAGCTTACTTTAAAGGCACTGTTTTCTCCTGGAAAAAAAAAAAAGTTTACAGAGATCATAACTGTTTTAAAAGAACTAAAGAAATTCCCTTCTTAAAGGAACCCTACACTGAATCTTTCTGTAAGTAAATAGCTTCTTCACGAAACTAAGTCACCACAGTGAGCCCCCTTTGCAAAGCTCTATGACTGGGGATGAGAGGTCCAGCTTCCCACCCAACTGGGTGGAGAGTGACTGAGAACGACTGCTTTGCCTTTTGCTTGTAGTGCCTTGTGGGGAGAAATTTAAAAAATAAAAATCCAACTAATAATATGTTTAGTCTCCTTACCTGGAAAGTAAAAATAAAAATGTTTGTTTGTCACAAAGAGATAATATGAAGAATATATACACTTGCAAATTAACTAAATAGTTAAGGCAATATAAAGTTGAAATATGGTAAACCGTATGTATTCTTTGGAAGCTTAAAGATCCACCTTTAAGGACACAGTCAAATTACATTTTATATGATGGAATATTATACAGCCACTAAAGACAGATTTTCAGGGTGCATAACTCTGTAAATATACTAAATATCACTGAAATATAAACTTCAAATGGGTGAATGTTATAGTATGTAAATTTTATCTCAATAAGTCTATTTAAATAGCATTTTTTTGAAGGACATTAAACAGCATGGGGACATGCTGAAACACATAACTTGAGTGAAAAGAGGGTTTAAAAAACCATCTCCATGATTACTACGCCAAATCTGGAAATATACATATGCAAAGAAAAGAGAATGAAGAAACAAATGTTGCAAATGGTTTTCATCTCAGATAATGGAAAATGCTGATAATTTCTCATGAGCTGGGATCAGTGTTATGAAATGAAATGCAGGTGACGGCAAGCAGACTTACAGAGGTTCTGAGTTTTTGTTCACTCCTGAGAACTCTGCTAATCAAAACAGAATATGGCCCATAATGATCAGCAAATACTTGGTCTTGACAAAGTAAGTACAGCTAAGAATACTATATTTTTTTCTATTCTTTCTCAGTTTACGACTCAAGACAAAGGCCACTGCTAGAATTTCCTTAATGGGAACACCAAGATTTTCCGATTCAATAAAGGCTTGATTTCAAGGTTGTTTAATGATTTCTTTTCTTTGGTAAAAAGCTGGACCACTGTGTTAGGACTCCTAATGTCAATTAAAATTAGTCACATACTGATGGGACCCAGTCCTTCCTTCAGGACTAATTTTCTTCCCACTTCATTACCCAGCAATGCTACCCGTGGTACAGACTTCACAAACGCAATCACAAGGTAAACAAAAATACGCAGCGCTCCCAAGCACCTGAATAAATAAACACTGTGGTCTTTGGCATAACCTTGATAACAGGCATTTTCATAATGTAAAATCCAAGAGCCCTGAGTGTAGCTATTTTCTTCTGCTTCCGCACCAGCTTCCCGGTTGCTCCTGCATGTTTTATAAAACAGTCCTCAGAGGTCCTGGGCTACTGAGGGAGAGGAAAGGTGGACCTGGTAACAGAAGGCCTTGAAGAGGATCTCAATGACAAAGGAACTGGAGTGGGCCCCCCTAAAACTGTCAAAGCAGAAGACTGCTGAAACTGGCACTTTAGGGGAAGTAGCCTGATGACAATGGCTAACATTTTAGAAGGAAGGAAGAAATGGAGGAAGAGAAATGAGTTAGGAAGTTGTTCTAGCAAAATAAGAAGGCCTCAGTGGGAGAGCAGCAGGAGTGAAAGGGGCAAGAAAGAAGGGAAAATTGGAAGCATATCTCAGAGAGAACAGGTAACATCATCTGCTGCTTAGTAGGTACCCGAGATGGAAGACACAGGTAAATCAAAGATGCCCATGGCTAAAGGCCCGCCCCTAAGCCATCCTTTCAGTGCCTCCCCGAGGAGATACAGGAGACATGGGCTCTTTGTGGTTCCCCATTAATGCCTTCTGTCCATCTTCATCATCTCCTGCATTGTGGATCCTACTTCCCAAGGTAAAAAAACAAGGAAAGTGTGTCCTCAGACTCTCTCGCAGCTAAGGTGACTGAGTGTAAAGTGGGAGCTGCTAATCAGATGCACCTGCTGAGGGTTAGATTCAGACTCCAGCAAAGCAAGCCACTGTCCCCTGGGCCAGATGCTTCTGGCGAGCTGCGTTCAGAGGCATCCAGCTCTTCCAGTGGTGGTGATGGGTCTTCCAGCACTTGCCCCAGTGCCCCAGTTGCTCAGCAGCTACAAAAGCACCCTTGGGCTCCGTCCTAACTTTCTCTGGCTCTCTGGGAGATCATTCGACAAATTCCTTTTCTGTTTAAACCAGCCAGTGTGGATTCTGGTGTTTGTAACTAAAAAACCCTAAGGATCTTTAGGGGAGAAAACATTCAGAAGCCAAAACCATGACTGGAATTCCCAGTTGCTATGGGTTAGATTTAACAGCGGAGCATCTTGCTAGCAATCACCCAAACCAGCGAGCTGACATGCACAGATTTTGCCAAGTTGCTATCATCCCAACAAGTTCCATTTTTATCTCCAGCTGAATGTGTCTAAGGGAGGGAAGAAAGAAATGAAAGAACAAAGGTGCCCACCACATCTTACTTGTCTTTGGGACCCAGCACCTTTGCAAAAGGTTCTCAATAAATGCACAGAAGAGAGAGGGAATGTAAGGCTTTCTTAGAAACTAAACAACGAAGACCCCACTCTCCTACAGTGCTTCCACAAATACCAGGAAGAAACTCAGTATTCTCCCATAGCTCTGTGACAGGAAATTCACCTAAATGCAGTCAGCAAGGTTCACAATACCTGGGAACAAATACCAGGAAGAAACTCAGTATTCTCCCATAGCTCTGTGACAGGAAATTCACCTAAATGCAGTCGGCAAGGTTCACAATACGTGGGAACAAATACCAGGAAGAAACTCAGTATTCTCCCATAGCTCTGTGACAGGAAATTCACCTAAATGCAGTCAGCAAGGTTCACAATACCTGGGAACAGAGAAGAAAGTCGGGATGGAGATTCATAATCTTTACACAGCAATTTATACAGAACATATGCCCCAGCTTAGACTTTAGCACCATTTCAAAAATGCTTTCCACTATTAAACCACAGAGAACTATCTGTACCCATTTTATTTCTTCTTATATGTTAAATGTAAACCTAAACAGGAAGCAGTGGCAGAGGCAATCCTGGTGGGGCCAGCCCCCTTTCCCTGGGACCCACAGACACACCCTGTGGCCCCGGTGTGTCGCCTGCAGGATAAAACACAACCCCCTGGTCGATAGGGGACTGCGCTACATCCCTCCCTGCTGTCCCGAGGAGCGTGTGTAACTTTCATTGGGCGTGCTTCACGACATCCAGCTCACATCCCCATGGCATATCTGTGCCCGGTGGGCAGGGAGTGGGCCCCTCCACTGCAGCAACGCAGGAACACGAGACAGGGTGCTGTGTCAGAAAACCTCCCACGCGGCCACACGTGGCGATCCACTGGCCATGGGAACCAACCCCTACTAGCGAAGCCACCCTTGCCCTGCCTCTTCTCTATGGAAGCAAAACGTCTTTCCATTGGAGTCTGAGAGGCAGACTTTTGCTGGCAACCCCAACGCCTATAACAGAGCATGCTTATATCTCAGAAATCACAGGAGCTAGACACTCCAAATGCACATTTCAAAGGTCTCTGTGAAATGTCTGTGGCATCCCAGGTGGTGTGCTAGGCCCTAGGATTCAGCAATGAGCAAGACCCTCTCCTGCCTCTGCCAAGGAAGTACAAGGAGTCTGGGGGAAGAGACCCATGAGACTTGCTTCCAGAAATGCCCAAGGTGCCACAGGGGCTCCAAGGAGAGAACCCAGACTGGCAAAGGCTTCACAAGGAAAGGAGGCATCTGACCTGAGACAGGCAGGCGTGGCTGGTGCCGTTAGCCCCTCAGAGTTCGGTGACGGCCATGGGGAGACAGGCAGGGGCAGAAGCTGTCGGCCGTGCCAGGGAGGGGCACCCCATGCCACAGGGAACGGGCACAGGCAGGGTCCCTGGCCCCAGGGCACAGTGGAGATGTTTGGGGGCTGGGAAGGTTGAGGAGCTTTTCGGCTCTTCTTTGTAAATACACACACACACAAATATTTATAATTCTCCCTTAAAATTTCCAGTCACATTATGGCATTATATCTTTGGCAGATGATTTTCAAATCAGCTTGATTTAAAAGTTCAAAGTACTTATATTCCTAATAAGACACAGACTTCAAGGAAAAAAAGTAGTCACAAAGAGGAGATGGGGAGTGAGAATAGCTTCAACACTGGAGCCAAGCGAAACAGATTTCCAACCTAGAAGTTAATATGTAAACAAACAATCAGTTAACTGTGATAACAGAGTAAAATTAAGATTAATATTAAAAACTGTCCTATTTTAGAACAATAGACAATCATAAGTTAAAAACTAGTCACTTCCTGGTGTAGTGTAAAGTAATCAACACTGATGAGGCATTCTTGCCAAAAAGGATTAACCTGAATCTAATCAAACATCCAGATGGAATTTCTAGATTGGAGAAAATGCAGGGGATAGAGAAACAAGGAAAACAACACCATGAGAAAATAAGCAGCAGAACCTAAATGTGGGACGTTCTCCAACACAACCAGCCTGTATCCTTTAAAAAGTCAATGTCATTCTATTTTAAAGTTCTAAATTCAGAAAAAACGAAGGTGATGAGTAGATCCTGGTTTCAAAACCAGCTATAAATGCTATTAGAACAGCTGGGGAAATCCAGGTAGAGACTGGCCATCAGATGATACCCCGAGCTTACTATTAATTTTCTTACAGGTGCTGAGGTTAGCTAGAATTCACAAGCAGGAGCATTCAGGAGGAAAGAGACATGATATGTGCTACTGGCTTCAAAGGGACTCAAAAACAACCATAAAATTTGAGAAAAAGAATAAATATGACAAAAATACACCATTTTTTCAATGCTTCCGCTTGTATGAAAGACTTTCAGCATAAAGAGTTGAGAGCAAACTACATAAAAAAAAACTGATCACAACAAGAATTCTAGTAAAACTATATTCTATTACTTGAAACTAGTTTCCAGGTAACAAAAAGCATTTTCGTTTCCATGACAGGACACATTTTGAAGCACACTGTACTCAACAGACTGCACATGTCTCAACATCACTCTGAAAACAGGAGAAACAGCAGACGAGCTACACAAACATCAAACCCATTTCCTGCAATTCGTGCCAAGTTAGCATGTGTAGTGTGATGATACCACCAGTATACTACCTCTGCGAGGCACAGAACTTCCTGGGTTTTCATGAGAAAAATTCTAAACAGTCAGGGAAACCACCGCTGCCTCTGGCCTCTCTTCCCAGCAATCCGGATGCTCCCTGGTGGGTTCCGGCCCCAGAAACCAGGCCTCGTTCTGCCAAAGCACACGACAGGAGGGAGACAGCCTGCACCCACAACCTCTGTGCCCTCCACAGGCCCAGACAGAGCACTGGGCACGTCTGTGCCCGCCAGGTCGCAAGGCACCCCGTCCCCCCACAGCCCCTCGGACAGCCATTCCCACTGCAGCCCTTCTTCCCACAGAAAGCCCCGCTCACTTTAATGAGCTACGGTAATTAGCAACTGTGGGAACATTAGACATTGCAGTACATGGACAAAATTCAGAAACGTTTCTATCTCGTCCTCACATTGTTAAAATAAAGATTTTGCCTTCTGTAACCAAGAACAGGAAATGAAATGCTTTAGATTTTGCACAGCTGACTGAAGGGGCTGGAGGAGACAACAGGAGGACAGGCCATAAAGAGGAGAGGAGAGGAGGACATGGGAGGAGAGCACCCAATAAAGAAGGGGAAAGGCAACTTCAGTGGGTAAGTCCAGAAGTCACCGAGGAGCAAGCCCCACTCTGCGGGGTCTGGCGGATGAGGGTCTGCCCCCACGGCAGCCTCCAGCCTCACAGAACAGGCCCCGGTGCTAGGAGCTCCAGCTAGACACGAGCCCGGTTCAGCCACACAACGTGCCCTGCCGTGACCATAAAGCCTTTACCATCAGCTACATTTCAGTTTTAAAATTCCAATTTCACTTTTATCACTTAAAGTCCATTACTACAATGTAGCCTGTAAGCCCACTGGAAAAAAAATCAAAATTTTATACAAATAGCTCCTCAAAATAAATAAACATTTTCTGGGTTAAACTACTAATAGATACTTCGTATGCAAGCTTCCAAACACTAGTAGTCGTAAGGCTACTCAACTCGGTGTGAAATCCATCCTTTCCCAGAAGAAAGAATCTGCTCAAGTTTAGACCATTTACTACAATTCCTGAACAGAGTATCTCATTCTCAAAATGACCCTGATCATCTGCTCCATTCACAATAAAGAATTCTGCTTTTAAGAGAGCCCGAAACCACAGTGTCAAGTGCCAACTATCTTTCTGAAAGAAGAATCCACATAGCCTACTACTCCATCTTGCCAACTCCTTTTCGCTCCTCTGTCGACTGTGCTCAGGTTAACATCCCCTTCCCCAAGGAACGGTCCCTTAGCCAGCAGGCGCTCCTAGGAGGCACTCCTGGGGTGCTGGACGCCCAGTCACCCCACCTTGGAGATCCCTGACAAGGCTGACTACTGCCTCCTCAAAATTCCCTTCTCTCACGGCTCCAGTGCCTCCGTCCTCTCTCACCTCTCCTGGTCATCACCCCCACCTCCCAGCCAGCCCAAATCTGCCCCACTCCCACCACCTCATGTTAGGGAAAGGCACTGCCAATCGCCAACTGTAACATCTGGAAGCTTCACCCAGTCTAATCCATCCCCAATTCCTGGCAATCTCACCTTCCACGCTGCCTCCTCATCCCCACTGCCAAGCGAGCCGTGGCTCAGGCCCTCAGCCTGTCTCTCCCACATCTGTGCAGCAGGGTGTTAGCTCATCCCATTCACACACCTCCAGATGACCCTGCAGCATGCCTTCTAACTGGTCTGACCATGTCATTCCCCACCACCCAAACATCTCTCCTTGCAGGGGTTTAAGAAGCCCCACTGACTTGGCTTCCGCCTCCTTTATCATGCACCTTGACATTCATGTGCATTCCTACAATTCCCAAAACACCAGTGTTCCCTCACTTTCTTTGCCTTTCCTCTGCCTAGAAAGCCTTTGTTTCACCATCTGCCTAAGGGATGGAAACCTTCCCTCCACCTGTGAGTTACCTGCCTTTCGTCTGCACTTCCAAAGCAACAACTCTACCAGATCCCAGCATTCTGCAGAAGCCCACACTGGGTGCTACACCGGGTGGTGGCTCACGTTAGTGTGCAGCCGGCGGATCACCTGGGCAGGGACAGGAAAGCTTTCACAAGTTACACACAATCCCCACTCTCCCAAGATTAGGGTGCACATGTGCACACACCCCACACACACACCTCCACAAACACACACACATACCATGAGAACCACAGACGTAATGAGCTATTATCACTGCTGGGGGCACGCAACAGTCTGCAAAGAAAAACAGCAAGAAAGATGCCAACTAAAATGACGGCCCACCTAGTCTTCCATGGACTGATACAGAAAGATCTCCGAAATATTTTATTAAATGAAGAAAAGAAAATCACAGAACAACGTATATAGAATGCTACTTTTTGCTTAAGGAAAGGAGGAAGTGAGACTATACATTCTCATTTACTTGTATCTGAATGAAGAAAGACTGGGAGGACTCGCAAAAAAAACAGAATGGCAGACTGAAGTACAATAAGTAGTCACCTTATGAGAGCTAAGTCTCCAAAGGACTGCAATCTATCCCTAGTTTTGTGGCACCAGAAGTCAAAATGACAGCCAAATTCCTCTAAAAACCCAAACAAAACAAAAAAAAAACAAAAGGGGGGGTGTGCAATAAAAAATCAATTTTAACCTTAAATATACATACATACACCATAAAAAAACGTTAGGGAAGTAGTAGAAGGCAAAACATCAGGGTGGGGGAGCAGTGAGGGCTGCTCGTTTCACCTTTCCTATCAACTGGAGTAATAAGCCACACAAATCGATTACCTATGCAAAAAAAATAGAAGTCAACGGAAAAATCGGATAGTATAACATCCTCAAAATCAAAAGAAGAGACAGCAAGCAAAAAACTTAAAATACAATTCTGCTCTTTGTTCCATTGAACCCACATAGCATTCATTATCAGCAAAGCTACATCATTTGTCACATCAAATTAATGCTGTTCATCTGGATCTTACTGGTTTTGTAGTTGGATTTATATTTAATGTGTATGTTGGTTTTGGATTTATAGCTGAGAAGAGCTATAACCATAAGGAATTTATACCTAGCTTTAGGGTTTACATATTTAAATAGCATTATAATAAATTTTTTCCTTTCAACAGGGGTTTAATTAATTAAAAAAAAACAAACAGAAAGCTCTTAGGTGTGTGGCAGACTGTGATACAATAAGTAGTCACCTTATGAGAGCTAAGTCTCCAAAGGACTGCAATCTATCCCTAGTTTTACAGCACCAGAGGTCAAAATGACCAACAAATTCCTCTTAAAAAAGGGGGGAGGGGGGTGCAATAAAAAATCAGTTTTAACCTTAAATATATGCCATAAAAAACATTAGGGAAGTAACAGGCAAAACAACAGTTTTGGAGGCAAGCATAACTGAGTTTGAATCCTGATTCAACTACTACTTAGTAGTGACAGAAGAGAGCAGGAAAGGTTATAAAATTATAATCAACTAGTAAACTAATATGTATAGCAAATTAAAAAGGAAACTAACCTTGAAAGCACTTTAATGATACAAGAGAGTAAAACCATTAAAAGATCCAGTTATTTTTTTAACATTCTCAAAACTATGATTTTAGATCCAAAAATGCCTTCAGTTATAATTAAAACCTGATACTGTCAACAGCCATAGAACAATAAAATTTTCAAATATTTTTCAATTTGTAAAAAGTTGAAGAAAATCCGAACACCGTGAGCATCTTCCCTTATTAGCATGCACATCAGACTTGGGTACTAATACATAATTTGTGGCGATCTTTCATTCACTTTCTCATTATATAATGGGTCATTTTCCTGGTTAGATAATGAATCTTTAACCTGAGTAGCTCCCTCTAGAAATCTAGAATTGAACTGCAGTCAGTGAATGAAGCCTACTGATTGCTAAGAGGAATCATTCATAGATAGACTGGTAGTTCCATGAAACTGTGACATCCCTCCCCTAAAAAACTTTTTTAATTAAAAAAAAAAAAAGACAAATGAAAGAATAAAACCTGAAATTTGTCTCAGGCAAATAATTTCCCATAGTATCATCACTAAAACAAAATCATGCAAACACAGGCAACAAAAGGACTGCTCCAAAAGTTCAAATTAATCAATTGCTTTGACCTAGAAAAGAGAGAGGAGAAAAAAAAACTGTCAATCACTCAATACATTGCTATACAACGGCATCCATTTTTAAAGACATTTAGCACATCACAGGAAAAATTTTAAGTAGCAAAAGGAAAGTGCCTCTTTAAACATTGTTCCAGGGAGGGATACCCATAGAAAACAACAGTACCATCTCGACTTACCACCTACTAAAACCTCAAAATTCACACAACTATTCCATCTTGAAAACTTGGATAAGGGGAGATAATTGGATCCGGGGTGATCCCGGTCCCAGAACAGCCGAAGCACCATCCCTCTGACTAAGAGTGATTTCCTCTTCCATGGCAAGTGTCCCGGCAGGCCTGGGCCGAAGACAGCCACATTCATCATGACCCAGCTGCCAGGCCAAGTGCTCCACAGATGAAACTTGCCACTGTCAAATAACCTGGCAAGGTAGAGGCTGTTACCTCTATTTTCCACTTCAGGAAGAGAAATGCCCAAGTGGCCTGACCCAGGATTCAAAACCAGCTCTACCAAGTCTGCAACTAGTGCTCCTCACTTGTTCCAAGTGACCACCAGACAAGACCGAGTGATCACCAGACAAGAGGCCCCGTCCAGGATGGAGAGCCCTGGGCCTCAGAGGTGCCACTCCCCCTCTAGCACTGCACCCTGGATGACCCTGCCCAAGCTTCTCTAGCTCCAAGCGGTGCACTTTCAGGAACCCCAGAGCTTGGCAAGGGCCTTACATATCACCTGGTCTAAGACCCTGTCACCCACCACCTCCCCACTTTTTCTCCCTTAATTTCAGAGACCCGAAACCCAAGAGGTTATGTAACTTTCATCACAAAACTATCATTTAATACAGGATTAAGACCAAATCCCAAGCTGTCGGTACTTTCACTTCAAAATATTGAGTTAAAAGCACCCAGTCTTTCTTTCCTCTTTTGCCTGGCTGAAAATCTAACCTTGAGATTATAGCAAAATCTGTCCTTAAACCCCCAGCCCCAGGGCCATCTGAGTGTTGGTAAAGTATGGACCTACCTCAAGATATGGATTGTACAAACCTTTACTTATTAGCCAGTTTACTCAAATCCATGAGAAAAAGAAGTCCACCAAATTCATGCCCCCCACCACCACCCCCACCAGGAGTGGACCCGTCTGCCTTCGGGAATCAGACGGTGACGCCCGGCGGAGCGGGACAGAAAGAGGCTGCGTGAATGCTCCGTAGGCCGGCCCGCTCTCCCCTGCCACTTGGACAGATGTGGTGGTGCCCTGTTGGCCAGGCAGCACGACTGTGCAGATAGGTGTGACAGCGCACAGCCAGCTCCTCGGGGTTTCACCCTCTGCACCCAGGGACAGCAACCTGAGGAATCCTGCTCGCTACTACAGCAATTTCCTGCCACTTCTCCTCTTCCATCAGAGACTAACTCATTACTTTGTTCAACGATACTATCTGAATTTATGAAGAGTGACAAAATTACTTTAACTACTTTCGTAATGTGAGTATATTTTATAAGTACTAAATATTTAATTACAATTCAATGATGTTCTCCCTAAAGCAACTCTCTACTCCACCCGCATTTAGTATCTGCACAGAACAGTTTCAGAAAAGTTCCAATATTTAACATGGAATTCTAAAGAAATAAGGAAACCTTTTCTTCTCCCAATATACTTTCTACTAAGAGTTGATTGAAAATAGTAATGTATAAGCCAATATTCGCCTCCTACCTCCCGATGTTTACCTTTTATTCTCCCATTCTCTGTGTTTTGGAGCAAAACATTGGCCAGAAAGAAGATAAATTAGTACCATATTTGGACCACCAAACAACAATTAACTGTTCTCCCTTCATTCCTTCAACCTTTCAAGGGACATACCAACCCTACCAGTTACAAGCATTCCAAGAAAAGCAGTATTGAATGGGTAAGAAATGGATCCTTTTCCCCAGCCCTCTAAGTTTAACATACATTAGGACTTGATTACAAATGAGACCTTCATCTAGATTTTAAGCTTGCAGAAAAACAACCCTTTATGCCAAATCCTCCTCTTCCTGAACTTTCACTGCTTTAACAGTTTCTTGATAGGTTTCTCTTGACTTGACAACAGGACACGTTAGATTTAAAAGTATTTCCAATTTACTCAGCAAAGTCTACAGGTTAGATTACCTGAATACAAGTGAGATTACTCTTGTTGATAGAGTTGTTTTTTCATGACAAAAATACACAGCATGATAGCATGATAGCAGGTAGCAATTAAACCATCAAAAGTTCCTACTTTTCACCAGGCATCAGAGGAAAAAAACAAAAACAAAAACATGTTAAGTATGGAAGAGAGCAAGTTACGAAGCATTACATCCACGGTGATCATCAAATAGAACAACCCAAGAAAACCACAAAGGCCTTCACCAGTGGCAGCAGAACTGTGGACTAATTTAACTGAGTGATTTAAAGAAAACAGGAATGTATGAGACTAAAACTTCTTGATTCTTCGTAGGGTCTCGGCAGTCATGTGCACTGCAATAGAGGGGTGAGTGCTGTATCTGACAGGACAGGTTCCAGTTAGCGTGGCTGCCTAACAAACCATCGCAATCTTAATGGCCTAAAACAATCATTTCATTTTTGCTCACAGATTCCATGGGGCAAAAATTCAGAAAGGGAACAAAATGGACAGCTTATCTTTGCCCCACAATGTCTGGGGCCTCAGCAGGCCCAACTAAAGGCTGGTGATGACAAAAGGCTGGGAGCTGGAATCATATGGAAGCTGGAATCATCTGGAAGCTTCTTCACTAATATCTGGTACCTGATGGTGATTGTTGGCTGAGACTGCAGCTTATTTATCAACCAGAACACCAACACACGCCCACCACCACCATGTGTTCTCTCTAATTGGGCTAGTTTGGACTCCATTACAGCAGGGCCATTGGGTTCCAAGAATGTATGTCCCCAAAAGAACCAGGTGGAAGCTGTATTGACATATACCGTCATTTCTACCAGTCACAAGCCCCCGAGATCCAAAGGCAGGAAAAAGAGATTTCACTTCTCTATGGGAAGAGCATCACAGTCACACTGTAAGAGCACATGGGATGAGAGAAAGTATAGCGGTCATCTTTGGAATTCACATCCTCCCCACACAGAGACTTCACTCGACACTTCCCCCAACACCCCAGATCTCATCCCATTATGGAAGCAGCCTGAAGTCCAGGATCTTGCCAACCAGATCAAGTCCAGGGTGCAGCCGCTCAGGCACAGCTCCTCGAGAACTATTCCCTAGAGACCTGTCACCTAAAGAGATACGCACATCCAACATACAATGGTAGGACCAACAGGATAACTGCTAGAAAAGTCCTGTCCAAGAGGGGGGCACCTGGAAGCAGGCACATGTCACCAGCACCCTGACTGGGGCTCTGTTCTACGCCTGGCAGCTCTGGGCTCTGCTCCCTGGCACCATGGTTCTGCCCTCTCGGTTGTATTTCATTTTCCATAAAAAGTAGCCCAGGTTTGCAGTTGCACACTTTTCTCAGTCTGCATCCTGACCACAGAAGTTTGGGGGTCCAAAGTCCTCTTTTCATTCTGTATTGCCTCTGTTCCTTTCACTCCAAGTGTTCTAGTTTGCAAATGCTGCTGGAATGCAAAACTACAGAAATGGATTGGCTTTTATAAAGGAGGTTTATTTGGTTACACAGTTACAGTCTTAAGGCCACAAAGTGTCCAAGGTAATGCTCAGCAATCGGGTACCTTCACTGGAGGATGGCCAATGGTGTCCGGAAAACCTCCATTAGCTGGGAAGGCACGTGGCTGGCATCTGCTCCAAAGTTCTGGTTTCAAAATGGCTTTCTCCCAGGACGTTCCTCTCTAGGCCACAGCTCCTCTTCACAATGTCACTCTCAATTTGCTCTTGGGGCATTTGTCCTCTCTTAGCTTCTCTGAAGCAGGAGTCTGCTTTCAACGGCTGTCTTCAAAATGTCTGTCTCAATTCCTATGAGTTCTTCACATTGTCCCTCTTGGCTGTAGCAAACTTGCTCCTTCTGTCTGAGCTTATATAGGGCCCCAGTGAACTAATCAAGGCCCATGCTGAATGGGTGGGGCCACACCTCCATGGAAATTGTCCAATGAAAGATCTCACCCACAGTTGAGTGATCATACCTCCACGGAAACACTAAAAGAATTACAATATAATCAACACTAATACCTCTGCCCACACAAGAGTGCATCAAAGATAATGGCGTTCTGGGGGACATAACACATCTAAACTGGCACACCAGGCATATAATTTCTTTAAAAACTTTGTGGGCTTTTTGTATATTAATTTATAATCCACTCCAACACCCCCAAGATTCCCAGAGGCCTTAATGTTTCATGGATAGGCTCTGCAAGGCACATCTGTAGAAGGTCCTTATCTATCTGGAAGGTTCTATGAGGCACCAATTTAGATCCTTCTAAGGTCTTAACAAAGGATCTTAGACCTATCCTAGATCTGTTATCTGCCTAAAAGCCAATTCTTAACTTGAGAATTCATTGCCTTCTGAACGAGAACGTTTTATTTTTTAACATTTTTTTATTGTGAAATACCATATACCGAGTAGTATTAACTTTCAAAGTAAGTGAACATTTTATTTTTTAACACTCCAAGTCCTATCTCCTTTCTGCTTAACAGTTTGTTCTTTAGTTTACCTCTCTCCTCTCAAAACTTATCATAGGCACCCAGCAGAAGCCAGGTGGCACTTTCAGTACTATGCCTGGAACTCTCCTTAGCTGTATTATCGAGTCCATTAAATATATTTTTGCATATTTAGTATATTAGTCCTTTGTTCATTGTAAATATGATCAGCCATGGGTACAATCAACTGATCAATGGTTTAAATCCATGAAATACCCTCATAGTAACAATCAGACCAGACCCTGATTGACCAAACAACTGGACACCATCAACCAGCCAACTGGACACATGAGATTAACTATCACAAGGACTCTCTCATTCCAATAAACTTTACGGCCTTACAGTTTTTAAACTCTGTTTTGGCTCCCAGGAAGACACAATGACCACAGAAGAATACAATATAAAAAACAGTTCAATCTACAAACTGGAATTTATTTTACCTCCCTTCATGAATTCCTTTTGAAAGTACTCAGACCATTAGTTATCCTGGACTCCCTCCTACCCCATCTAGTCTATTAAATGAGTTGTCAAAGGCTTTACTATTTTCTTTCTAACCCCCATCTTAATCTCTTCCCCTTTATTCCCATTTCGGATCCTCTACAAAAAAAGTCTTCACATAATGTCTAGGTTTACTGTGGGGTTTCTGTTGATAGTATCTACTGGCTCACTTTATTCTATATACCCCAATCAAACAGCTTTCACTGCTCAAAACTATCCACTGCTCCTCACTGCATTTACAAGATAAGGTCCACACCCCTCAGTCTGGCCCTGATTTACCCAGCCCTCCCCTCCAGCCATGTCGGCCCTCAAACATCCCATGAGATACTCCCACTCAGCCTCTATAAATCTGTTATTAATGTCCTCCCCACACCTGAGATTCTCTAAGACTTTTTTTAGCCATCTTTAAGGCCCAGATTAAGCCCCACATCCTTCACAATGACTCTCCCAACCACTGTGCATTTTGCCTCTTGCTTAATTTCCTGGTCTTTAATGTCTATACTGCAAATTTCAATGTTTAATCACAAACTGCCTTGCATTAATAACTGTATTGAGTGTGTTAGTCCTACATTTGGTTCCAAGAATATAAAACTATGTTTCCATCTTCTTGCAGACCTTTCCAAGGTCAAACCAAATGACAGATTAAAATTAGTATCCATTAATATCTGTTGAATGAATAGGCTTTTAAACATTACAGAAACATAAACTGTTATTATTGTACTATAGGAGGGCCACTCAAAAAGAGCCCAGAATATTAAAGACTTTGGGACCTAAAGTCAACAGCTGCAAAATGCCAGAACCTTAATTTCTATCTTTCTTTAAAGAAGGAAAATTACATTGTGCTTTGAGAAAGATACTTGATAAATCTGTGATATAATGGCCAAGGCCCTTGCTGAACTCTACCACCCCCAGGCCAACCTCTGTTAGGGTCCATTTATCAACAGCATCACAATTAAAATTGCATGGGGCTTTTCTCCAAAAGGCTTTCTAGGCAGGAGTTCCTAAATATTAACACTCACCAAGGATAAAAGAATAAAAGAAAAGAGTTACACAACCTAACAAACAAGTTAAATAAAATATAAACCTGGGAATGCCTAGCCTCCTCACAGAGAACCACTACATGTGTCTCTATAATTTGCCAGATGTATCACACGTCCCTGCCTATGCCCCCAAATGCACAAGTTGACAAGAGAACCCACAAGGCAAATATTTAAAACAAAAAGGTGGAGCTTAAAAGGGCCTGCCAACCTTCGAAGAATTAAGATAAGAATGGAGAAAGAGGAAATTCAAGAGAATTTAATAAACCAGATGTAATTAAGAAGATAAACATACTTCTCATTGACTTATTTCTTTAACATATTCAAAGTGCTGACTAGGTCAATCCTCCACTTACTGGTTCTAATCCCAACTAGGAAGAATCAAGAATAAGGACAGGGTAGGAATAAACTGCTTTCCTTAAACTAAAAGGGGAATATTAATGACAGAAAACTTTAACAAAATAGCTGCCCAAATAAATTGCCTCTGGGAACAAGTGTTTTCCAGTGTGCATTTCTTCACAACACTTCCATATTAATAAGAAATTTCACCCTAAGCCACCATGAGCAATATTCAAAATAATCTCCTCAGCTTTAAGTTTTAAGAGAAGATTATACCAATAAGAGTTATCAAGGCTTAAACCTCAATCCAAAGATAAGCAAAGTTACTACTTTAGTAAAGACCCCACCAAGGTCTCCCCCAAATACTGAACCCCAACATCAGTAAGGCAAACAGCAGGGCAGCTGACTGATGACCAGAATCCTTGTAAGAAAAATCAAAATAGCTTGTCAATACTGGTGAAAACATCAAAACCAAACTCTCTCCCCCACCCCTTATAAAACATAAGGGATGCAGATACTCACAGAAAAACACTTCTCCTGCCAGGATGATAATGACCAGCTCAGCAAATCACACATCTACCCCAGGCCTAATACACCACAGGCCACTGCACTGTAATTTCTCCCTATGGACAATCAAAATACTTTACTGCAGGTTTCAAGGCTTCTATTTTTGTGCTTTTCCTCTTTATTCTGATAAAACTAGATGCTTAAGAAAAAAGTTGGGGATTGTTATTAGGGTCAACTTCCTTTTATATAATCAGAAAACATCTCTGGATTTCCCCTGTTACACTGCCATAAAACCCCAAAATCAACCCAGCCTACTGTGCAAAAAAATTCAAAAAAATAATCCTAGCATCCTTCCTCTAATATGAGTAACTTGTAGGCTATCATGACTTTAAAGACAAAAAGACCAAGTCCAACTTCTGTCTTATTTTATAAAAAAAAATAGACAAGCAAGGAAAGAAAGAACTCATAACTTTGAACCTTTTTGCCTATTCCTACAAAATAATTTTGAAAACAAAAAAGTGGACACACTCTCAAAGGCAGGGGACCACACTGGGTGAGGGTGTGGCCTTGAGTGCCTGGACACCACACCTGGCTGCCTCGCCCACCCCATCGATCGATACCAAGTGGAGAGCAAAGCAACCTCAGTGGGTGACCAATGAGTCCCCACACCAGCTGCACATTTTCCTTCTCTCCTTCTTTGACTCTCAGGCACAAACAACAAAGCCAGTCGTTCACTGAGCACTTCCTGGAGTTTCTCGTAAGTTTCTATCCCTAACTTCTGAAATATACATAAGCCAAAATAAAAAAAGTGATATTTTCACAAGAAAAAATGTTACAGGGTTTTATCCCTAAGCGCTTCCTGGCAATTTACCATGGAACTAGAGTGCAACCACTGTTTATTAACATTTGCCACACTTGAGCAATAAGGGGAGAGAAGAGCCACCCTGTGATGGATATGTTTAATTAAAACATTCCATTTTCAGTAATGGCTAGCTGCTCTCTGCTGATTTTTAAAGGCTTTATTCTTGTGTTATGCTCACATCCCTCAGAAAAGCTCTTCTATATACAGAGAAGGCATGTGCATTTCTGATTTAGGAAGCAGAAGGAAAAGACTGCAACAGGGGGGCCCCTGGCTGGCTGCATTGGCGTACAGGGCACACTTGTGCCCAAGTGAAAGTGCTTCATGTGAAACAGGGCATTCCCAGAACAGGACCCAGGAAGGAGCATGGCCTGCACGGCAGGAAATGCCAGTATCAAATCCAGAAGCCAAAGTCCATCCCCTCACTCAAAAAACTGAAAGATCACTAAATACATAGCTTTCGTTTCTGTAAATCAGCAGGTCTCAAACTTTTCAGTCTCAGGGCTCATTTACACTC
Source organism: Bradypus variegatus (assembly GCA_004027775.1). Taxonomy (NCBI): domain Eukaryota; kingdom Metazoa; phylum Chordata; class Mammalia; order Pilosa; family Bradypodidae; genus Bradypus; species Bradypus variegatus. Next base: position 755 of record PVKY010002632.1, on the reverse strand, counting down.
TGAAAGAGTACTGAAGGTCCCAAAGAGCTTTTGCCAGTTGTAACTACCAATACTTAACATACTGGAAATTTAAACTCAGGCTTTAAAAAATTTTTTTATTAATTCATTTAAAATAAGCAATAACAAATCTATCACACATTAACATAAAATGACATATTTTTATTAAAAATAACTATGATTTTCCAAAAAAAAAAAATTAATGAGAGGAGTGGCATTGTTTTACATTTTTGCAAATCTCTTTAAGAGAAATCAGCAAGATTCTCTTACCTGCTTTAGCATTCAATCTGTTGTGATATGCTGCTTTGGTTGAAGTATATCAAGAAAACCCGGCATCACAAGACATCAAGTTGCATATCTTTATGTAGCCTTTTTAGATAATCAATATAATTTCTTAAAGGTTAGTTAGTTGCAATGTAGAATCTGAAACCATTTCAATAACCTTTTTGTACTGCTACAGTAAAATTTATTAATTCTATCTTGCACTTGAAGTGGCCCCATTACCCATACATGATTTTGTAACATCCTGCGTCAGTCATCCGGAAAAGACTGGTTCACCTAGTTCCGCAGATCTTCTGCAGATCTGCAGATGTCAATACATTTCATTCTACAACAACAAAAAATAACACTCATTAATATCACCACCCATCTCATCAGAAAAGTCCCCAGGGACAGGGAAGCTGTCAAGTTCAGGGACACAAATAGTTTTTCAAAACTAATTTTCATTTGAAAGCTCAAATTTTACCACTGGCAACAAA